>OY743136.1:14535994-14723913 GCA_963555695.1 Dasypolia templi
TGGATACCTCACATTTTATCAAAGCATAATACAACTCTCAATGCTTTAAGTATGTAGACAAAAGAGTTCAGACATTTTACATGTCACATCTTCGTAAAATCAAAAAATAATCATGATTTACGGAAATTAAGCTCATTCTTAATAATCTTATTGTGGTTGCGCTAAGAAAATATACGGGTAGGTATACAGAACGATGGAAAACAAACTAAATGCAAGATAAGTTTACAAGCATTGCTAGAAATGCAAGATCGAAACAATATTGAGTTTAACGACGATGAAATGTTAGATGCAGATGAAGATAATAGTCGATCCCATTTTTTGAAGGAGTTTGATATGAAAGTTGACCAAATAGCACTGGAATTGGAACTCTGTGAGATTTCAACATTATATGACAATCTGTTTTATTTGCCAGGATTTGTTAAAACATTGAGACGATTAGTTTCTCGGCTACCGCTGTTACCAATGCTCGGCCATGTAAAATCTGAAAATATATGTCCTACCAGCTATAACGTTGAAAGTTATTTCAAAAACATAAAAACTATTTTGAAGTTCTCTATGGAGCGAATGAGCGTTGATGAGTTTATTATAAGGCATCATGAATACTTATCAGGTGAACTAAAAGAAAGTTTTAGTAATCTAAAAGTATCAGAAAAACGATCTGCAGAAAAACATAAAAAAGAGGAATCATCGTTAGAGGGTGCATTGGCCTATAATGATGATTTCTCACAGGAATCAGTATTGAGCGATATTCCAATTGCCGTTGAAAACTGGAAAGGTTTATCGATAAAAACACATAATCGTAACATACGAGTACAACGGAATCAAAACACAAGTGTAGGTTTGTTGTCAAATGGCAATAATAGCTCATCAGGCGTTAGTGGCATTGTCATCGAAATACTTGTGCCTTTGATTCAGTGGTGCAATCAGTAGCAATTGCTCACACAGATAAAATGAGCGTTCGTGAATTGTTCGACAGTAAAAATCAGAACTAATGGAACTAATAAAAGCTCTCTCCGAGAAAGACGACACATAGAATGTGTACAAAATCAGAACAAACATTTTAAATAAATATTATTACGACAAAACAAAAACAAACCACATCACCATTGTGAACTGTATTTCGAATGTTTCATACGTTTTAGATAAAATATTAATACACGACTATTCTAGCGTGATTTCTGAAAAACGATGTACCAACCAAAATTGCAGCCAAAACCGTTCAGTACCGCGAAAATGTTCACATATTATGCCTTTAAACGTGCTCACTCTGTCCGACAAAGGAATAACAGCTCTTGAAGAAGCAACAGAATCTATGTTAGAGCTAGATAATAATCAGCATTGTAGAAATATCGTCGATGATATGTTATGTACGGGCCTGTGGTACAGGCACACACATCATTACCTATAATTTAAACGAAATCCTAATATTTGAGTTAGATGATATGGGTTTGATTGATTTGAATGACATTCCTAACAATTTAACTTTACAGCGAAAAATATATGCTTTGGTTGCAGTCATTGAGTACTTACCTAAAATGCGCCACTACAGAGCATAGTGTAGGCGTATTGGCAGATGGGAATGCTACGATGACCTAAACACCACAGTTACAGTACCAAAACGTACACAAAATATAATGGTGCATTGCATTATGTACACCTTAGAATAATAACGATGAACACAATAAATTAACGAAGTATGATGGCAGGACAAAAAACAGAAGGCCCTTTTCAGGGCCACCATATGTTCATGTGATACATTCAGGTTTCTTGAATTTTGAAAAAGTCAAAACGTTAAAATACCTACTGTTTTTTAAAGCAGAACTAACACTTACCGCATTTCAGTTTATTTAATCATATATATTTATTGAGCGCGGTGTTGAATTAAAACCGGAATAAATGTAATATTTTGAGAAATGCTGAAAAGCACATAATCTGTTTGTTTGTCAATTTAGATGACATGTATTTAGATGACGTGTATGGGAAGTAACAGTGTTAACGATTTTCGTTGCTGACCGTACCTAATAAAAAGTATCTACCAACTTCTTATGTTCTTCCTGCAGGTCAATTGTTCTTGTTATGCATGTAGATTCGTATTGTGTTGCTCATTTCTAGCACTTTTAAGCAACCATCTCACCTAGATAATTCAAGTACTTCTCATATTTTAGTAGCCACATCTAGTAAGAACAAAGATCAGCAAGTCGCTGATGCGCTTAATCTTGATTTGATGTTTTCTCTCTAGATATTACACCTTTCCGTAATATTATAACGTTTTTGGATAGTACATAATAGGTACAATTATTTAGTGTATACTATGTCCGGGTACGCCTAATAGTTTTCAAAATCTGTCTATCGCAATCCTATAATTTCTAAAGTAATTAAATTTTCGAACTTCTTTATAGCGTACGGAAAAGAACAATTTCGGTACAATTCTTTAGTGTATACTATGTCCGGCTACGCCTAATAGTTTCCAAAACACGTGGTGGCGCGGCCAGGGAGCATACTCTCTGGCCGCGCCACCAAAACTTCATTATTCGTTGAGGTACAATTTTTTTCATTACATGTACCGTATATTTTTTTTTTAATTTTCCACTGTGGCGCGGCCAGCGAGTATCACACCGTTTACTGGCTGTTTTATTTGTATTTTCTTAATATAGAATACATATTTTTTTCTCATTGCGCTCCTACCAAAATATTTCTAATACTGCTTTCTTAGATAAATGATGGGTCTCGCTGCGCTCGACTAGATACCGCCGGCGTACTTGTCAAATGCGGCAACAAATACTACGCCGAAGTCGGCGTACCCGAGCCAGTCACACTTCAAGCTGTCTGTGACGTGCACGTGCCGTTGGGCATAATCCGAAGTAAAATGCCAGATTGCGTAGTGAAACTGTGTAAAAATAATACTACAAGAAATAAGGACACTGGGATCACATACCATCAGTAAGTATTTCGATATTTCAACATAAAATAACATGAACCCTAAACGCCATTCAGTGTTGCCGCACAGTAGTTCCCCGTGGTTGAGATTTTTTACTTGTGTTTTATTATACACATACATCCTATTTCATTTGTCTAACCTATTTATTGTATCTTTAACCTAGTTCTATAAATTATATAATATTTGTAATCTACACACATATGGTGTAAAATGTTAGCTGACTCTATTTTAAGGGATGCTTCTACCCATGAAACTGAACAACTTTCCCCAAGGCAGACCAGCAGACTTCCAAAACCGTTTGTTTTTATTTAAACTGTGTGGGGCTGGCCAGTTAGCCCTTCATTTGCCACCCGATGTAAAACTAAAACCCCTACCTATGCAGCCCTTATTTTCACTGGCGATGATTCGATTGTATAAAATTAATTGTAATGATTGTGGAAAAACCATGATAAACAGTCATTATCTAACGAACACCTGCGCCTTTTATTTTTACCATTATTTTTTATCACAATTTTACCCGTTAGTAGTAATTGTATTTGACTCATTGTCAGTATAACAGGGATTTATTTATACTAATTACTAAGTACAATACCATCGACATTTTGATAGTCTATAAACTAAAACATTCAATCCCTACAACAAAGGGACGTCAGTGCGACAAGATAACGGGGTCTACTTATAACATATTGAAAGACGATCGAACTAGTTCAAGAGAAATAAATTACCATTGTGTGACTAAGATCCCTACACCGATTAGAAACTACCTGATTATCTTCAACATTTCTAAATAATTCTCAAGAAACATAGTTAAAATCCACCTCGGCAAAACCAGCCTTGTAATTTAAACAAAAACGAATTAAAATAGGGCCACCCGTTTAGGAGATAAGGTGCCACAGAAAGATACACAGAACAAAAAAGCCTCCAAACTTATAACACCCCTCTAATACGTCAGGGGTTAAAACAAATACTCTTATAGTGCAGTGATAAAAAATGTATTATTTGAAACCCAACTGCAGTGTATATATTATGAAATTTAAAACACAAAGCACTTTTTAGTAACCATAAGGACAAAATAAATAAAATAATAACAAAAATAATATTAACATCAACCAATCGTTGGTACCATTTGAATCCATTTAGTTTGTTGTATGTATGTAACATCATTATGAGCCAATATATCATACAGAGTATCTAAAGAGTAACAAGTATAATATAAGCTATGCAAACAATGATCTTGTTTGTTTATTTCGCCGTCAACATCAGTACCCTCAGAAAAAACAAGTAACATTTCAACAAGTAAGCCTTCATCTTTAACCTGTCGTTATACCAGTTCAGTGGAATTAAAAAAACACGTGAAATCCCTTAAAACTTGACTTTATGGTAGGTTTACTATGCTATTTTAGATGTTTAAATTTTCGGAGTTTTAATGACGATAAGACAGTCTCTTGATCTAAGTAGACTAACCCAAACGACGTAGTTTAAAAAAAAAAAAAATTTCTTCTTCCGTTTCGGAAACTTTTTCATCTTTAAAAAAACTAAAACTATATCGCTTACACCAGTGGCAACACTCGACACCTCATTTGTCAAAACGAATCAGTAGGTTTTGTGCAACGATACGATCGAAAAGCCATGCATAGTACATCTTTAACATCATATATTTTTACCGAAATATAGTCGGGTAAGAATAAAAAGACAATCACAAATGTTCCTCATATCATGCATTTTTTACCATGAAATACTCTGACCAAAGCCAAACAAACACCTTCACTGCATCATCAATCATTTTTAACGTCTATCTTAGACCAATTCAACGAATCCAAACTCGGTGAGTCTACGATATGTATGGCCGAAACCTTGTGCCCGCCTTCCTGTCCCATCATCAGACTATGTTTACCATTTCTAAGTCAACTTTTAATCGAGATCAATTGAATGCTGCAAGTTGTTGAAGAGTTAGTTATTCTGCAGACTTTCCTGGCTGCAGCATCAGGTCAAGTATACCACATAATTGCAGTATTGACTTAATATTATAGTACTTAAGACAAACTAGCTGCAGCCTGCGGCTTCGCCCGCGTGTATGTCGGAAATTATCCCACAGGAACGTGCTACCGGGACAAAAATAGCTATGTCCTTCCCAGGATGTCATCTATCTTCTTGCCAAATTTTATTGAAAACCGTTCAGTAGTTTGGATGTGAAAAGGTTAAAATACAGACAGTTACTTTCCAATTTATAATATTATTTATTAGTATGAATTTTAAGACGATAGAACGAGTAAAAGATAAATAAATTACCATTGTGTAGCTAAGATCCCTTATACCGATTAAAAATACCTTCAAAATTGCTGCCTTTTATGAAACATAGCTAAGAAGCAACTCGAAAAAACCAGCCTTCTAATTTAAAAAAAAAATGAATTAAAATTGGCCAAGATGCCAGACAGACACACAGATACACAGAACGAAATAGCCGTCAAACTTATAACACCCCTCTTTAAGCGTCAGAGGTTAAAAATAAATACACTTAAAATAATAATAATGCAGTGATAAAATACTGTTTTTTTTAAACCCAATCTACAGTATATAAATTATGAAACTTAAAACACGAAACAGTGTTTAGTAAGTACCAAACATTATGGACAAAATAAATAAAAATAATAACAAAATAATATTTACATCAACCAATCTCTAAATGATTACAATGTTCGAGCAAGACTTCAAACAAAAAACAACTGACCTGGTGAAGAAACCACTATAAAAGTGATAGTATCTTAAGTAGTGTGTGTTATTAAATAAAGAAAATGTATTATATGAGTCATATAGTATCAAAGCCGGCAATCTCCAGTTTTGGTAAAAAAAAAGTTGTTATAGTAAATATTTTCTCTGTGGTCAATTCTACATATTGTAAAACAACATTCACTTCAAAAGCGGCATTCTCTCATAAAAAACGCGATCGGAATAAAAGCGTCAGTAACAAAATCGGCAATCTCCATTACTGTTTCTTTCAAATATGGCTGTCTCCACTCCGACCAATCAGAGCCCAGCATTTAGTATGGCGGTTGGCCTCTCAGAGTGAAAAATTGCACGTGGTTTAAAACTGATTTTATTGTGATTTTTAAGTAAAAACTGTTGCAACTAGTAAAAAACTGAAACTATGAATAATCTAGTTCAGCCCTGTCCACCAAGAGAATCAAGAAAACGAAAAAGAAATGAAGAAATTTGGGAACGAAATGTGAAGAAAAGGGAGAGGTTTGTAGCACTTTTTGATACTCGTCTTTATTAAATGAGTTTTTAAAGTGTGAATTATTTAATTCAAGTGTTCTAAAAAGTGAATAATCTTTTATAATTTTATGACTGAATTTATATTGTAAATCAATAACATTAATTTTAAATAAAATGTAGGTGAACATCAAATTGAACTATAATAAAATTTCTAGATGTGTTGCTCATAATGTTAAAAGAGCTGCCTTTTTTTGCAGATATTCATCCAAGCAACTTCCTGAGCGGCCAAGATGTGGACATGATACAAAAGCTTTTAAATGCGGAACTGTATCTATGGCCGACATAAAACATTTCCATGACGCCTTTTTCAAAACCCAAGAAAAAGCTAAACAAGATGCTTTTATTTTAAAATATTGCAAACCCAAAAACATTAAAAGGCGACGAGGAGAAAAGGGCCCGGGAAAACAAAAAACTTTTACAAACTAAATACAAAATGTACTGTCTAAGTCAGAGAGCTGTTGTTCCAATTTGCCAACAAGCTTTTTTGAAAATTTTGTCTCTAACAAAACATAGGGTCCAAACAATTATGAAACATTTTTTCAAAACGGGCAATTTGTTAACTGAAAACCGCGGTGGTAATCATAAGCAACATAAATTTGAAGAAAAACTGAATGCAGTAAAAAAATTCATTAATTCTTTTAACTGCGATGAAGCACATTATTGTCGAGGAAAAACAAAACGATTTTACTTGCCTGCAGAACTAAGCATTAACAAAATATAAGATGTATAATGCACAAGCAGATGAAAACTTAAAAGTAAAAAAGGATATTTCAGAAACATTTTTAACAATTTTTATAATTTGGGATTTGGCTCACCGAGAACCGACGTGTGTTCAACATGTCTTCAGTATGATGAATTAATAAAGACTTACGAAAAAAAACAAGATTTTCAACAAAAAAACGAGACTATGATACAGAAAAGAGTACACAAATTGCGTGCGAAAGCTTTCTTTGATTTAGTTCAGGAAGAGATAGATGGCATGATAACATTTAGTTTTGATTGCCAAAAAAACAGTCCAATGCCTAAATTACCCGATCAAAGCACCTACTACTCGAGACAGTTATATTTATATAATTTTACAGTAGTCCAAGGTAGTTCGAAAGCCAAACTGTGTCCAGAAAATACATTTGCATATTGCTGGACTGAGGATAGATTCGCAAAAAGCTCGAATGAAATAGCATCGGCTGTGTATCATCGGCTTTGTTCGACTGATTGGACATCTATCACTAAGGTACGTTTAATAGCGGACGGCTGTGGGGGCCAAAATAAAAACTCCACCATGGTAGCCATGCTAGCCAAATGGCTTACAGATACAGCTCCAAGTAATATAAAAGAAATACAATTAATATTTCCGGTAGTAGGCCATTCCTTTATTCCTCCAGATAGGGTTTTTGGGTTAATAGAAAAAGATGTTCGCAAGATGGAAATAATAAAAAACGCTGAAGGGTATTTAAACATTATTAAAAACTATAGTACCATAATTGAAGTGGGAAAAGGCGATTGCAAGGTCTATGACTGGAGAGACAGTTCAAAAACAATATTAAAAGATGTTGGTTCATGGCATTTTCCTTTTCAAAAGACGAAACGGTTCTATATTAGGAGGACGAAAAGTAAAGTAGACGTAGTAGTTAAAGGAAATCTTTACTACAGAGTAGATGAAGGATCATTTGCTGGTATCACAAAAAAGAACAAAAATATGAACATGCTGAATACACCAGAAATAATTTCTTCAGGAAAAGTAAACCATAATAAATTGACAGATGTCAAGAAACTACTAGTAGCGCACTACGGAGACAACTGGATGAATGATGAGGAACTTGTGTATTTTAAAAATTTAATTCTGCCTGATATTAGTATCAACGAAGAAGCTATCCCACTGGAAGACAATGAAAATACAATTTGTGAAAGTCAAGATGATAGTCCAGACTTAAGAATTTAACACCACAACTTTTATTTAACGTAAAAACATTTTTTTTTGTTTAAATTTCTTTTGGGTTTTATTTCTGAAATTATTGTGTAACATAAATTTTAAATATTATATTATATAATTACTAAAGTATCAAAATGAGTAAGTTAGCTATAGTCAAGAATCAATATGGCGACGTTCAAATCAAATACGGCAATATCCACCACTGTCCATATCATAGTGGGCAGTCTCCACAAATACACTTCAAATCCGGCAATCTCCATTTTAGTTTTTAATAAATTATTAGTAAAATATTAACAACTGCTACATTTACTCGGTATATGTTATTATAAACTGTTACTAAACTAGAAGTCGTCAATCAAACATTATTTTTCAGTGTTATATGAACTAAAACCGTTTTTCGTTGATAACTCAAATCTGTGACAAGTGGAGATTGCCGGCTTTGATACTATATGACTCATATCATTGCAACCCTTCAACTAAAACCATGCATTTGTTTCTGTCCAACTAGTAGCAAGATTATAAGTACTTTTATTGTGCATGCATTGTTTTACGTCCAACTTCGATCAAGTTTATTGTTGTTTCCATTTGAAACCATTTAATTTGTTGTCTGCAATATAATTGTGAGCCATATGGCGAATTGAATACCATACAGAGTTTCTGAAGAGTAACAAGTAATACAAGCTTAATTTTAGAGGGCGAGAGTTTGCTTTAGGACACAGCCTGTGTCTGTGAGCGTGTAAATCTGCTATCACTTTGCCTTGACAGCAGTTGTTAATACGCGGATGGTAAAAAATCACAAAAATTATATTTGATGACGGATTTATTAAATTTAAATCTTACTACTTTTATATACATACTTTTAAATAATACAGGTGTTTTAATCGATAATGTAAGATGTTATTTAAACAAGAGAAAGAGTTTTATACGCTTTAAGTCATTTAGCGGATAAATCATTGACCTTACATATAAATTCAACAAAATAATGCACAGTAATAATAAATAAGTATAAATTAATGATAAAGATCAATGAACTTCAAGTCATACATAATAAAATAATATACATAGTTGAATAGCTATCACGAATTTTCAGTAAGTTTTATATAACATCATTGGTATGTAATGAAACATTTTATACTTAGCATCATAGGAAACTTTAGTGACTATTATTATGGCTTATACTCTGGACTGTAAAAGTCAGTGCTTGCACCTCGGCAGGAGCCTCTGCGGGAGGAGCAGGAAAGTGACCATGAGCTCTTCTGTGATTCTGTAACGCGGTACCCTGAAACCAAAATGTATAAGCTGTCAAAATTTTAAATCTCTATATTTTGCCTCACTGTGGTGACGCAAAAGTACTGAGAACAGTGATCTCACATATCCCAGTAATGCAGGTCAACAAATAGAACTATGTGGCGAAAAAAAATTATTTCACTATGCATCATGTATGATGGAAAGTGGGGTAACGAATAAAGCTACGTACAGTCAAGGAACGAAAATGTTAAGCTATCATCAAACAAATTAACTACACACTTGGCTCTTATTGCACTACGGCAATTTACATTAAAATTTATCCCGTGGTTGTTGCGTGATGAGGTTAAGAGACACTGTTAACATCACAAAATATTTCAACCTTTATTTTGATAATAATAATGAAAATTGCTACTGCAAAGATCTTTTTGTTCTTATTTTTGATTTCATTCGTAACGCTTTTTTTTATTCTAAACCCTTTATTGCAATAACAACACAAATAAAAAACAGCATTTTTTTTTTAATGATAATAACTAAAATAAAAAATTGGCAATAAAACTCTGCGCTGCATCTTATGAGATCAGAACGTAAGCCGGCTGCTTCTCAGTCCAACGGTTGGCGTGTACTGCTGCCGGCTCATATTAGATTAACTCCAATTTTGCCAACGCCATAAACTGTCTAACAAAAGCGACGGAAATATATTTTAGTTTCGTGTAGTGCGGTGCGAGTACGCGACGATACGTCGTGCAAAACTGCAATCTTTGAGGTGAGTGTGATTTAAACATATACAGTCGTACCGCGAGTTCACAGCAATACGACTCTTAAGGACGCTATCACATTTTTCCACAATTATCCGTGCTTTTCAGGTACCATTTTAATGAATTAGAGTCACAACTGCGAGGATATCTTGGTTTCAAATTAAAGATAATATATTCATCTCTAGAATAGCATCATAAAAATTATATAACCCCATACAAAAATTTCACACAAATACGTTTTTACAGTCACTATAATCGCAAAAAATTGAAAAAAATGGGGTCTGAATAGGAACGCTTATAGCAAAATCTACTGCATATTTTAACTTAAAAAGTATATGAAATTGTTGCTTATTTAGTCCTCTCAACGAAGCGCTAAATATTTTGTAGGCAAATAAATAACTTTTTAATTTATGAGAGAAATAAGAAACGCTCTCAAATTTCACCATACATTTTCTACTGCCGGACACTCGC
This sequence comes from Dasypolia templi, assembly GCA_963555695.1. NCBI lineage: Eukaryota > Metazoa > Arthropoda > Insecta > Lepidoptera > Noctuidae > Dasypolia > Dasypolia templi. The sequence goes on from OY743136.1 coordinate 14,546,610, forward strand.
AATTCGTCATTCCGCGCTCAGACGCGCTCGTGGAAGCAGGTCTGTGTCACTTGCCCGCAAAAAATAATTTCGTAAAAAAGTGAGTGCCGTATTGTATATATACTGTGGTCGGACGAAGTTGATACTTTTTCGGACCGAAATAAAAGTAAGTACAATTATTGGAATTTGTTTTAGAAATATATTCATACTTGTATTTTTTGGATTCTGGTAGTAGATTACGGGTAAAGGATGTATAAATAATTAATGTTTAAGTTGTTAATGATTGGCGGAAACTCTATTGTTTTGAGATATTCGATACTATAGTCGATTTTTGGGTTTTTGGGGGTGCTGATTACGAATATGTCATCTATTTTTTAATTCAAGATGGCGGGTGTATTATTATAAAATAAAAATAAAACATAGTAACCAATAGTGGAGGTGTTGAGGGTGGTGTTTACGAATAAACCATCAATTTTTTATTCAAGATGGCGGATGTAAATTTTTTGTGACTAAGGGTGAATTTCACCAATGAAATTGAACGCGACCAGCACATAAACTAGGTTTAAGGACTGTTAGTGTCATTATTTTCTATGGAATACTGTCACTAACAGCTCTTGAACGCGTTTTAGATGTGCTGAACGCGTTCGGTTTCATTGGTGAAATCGGCACTTAATCGATCTATCACAAAATAATATTTAACGTTTGAAAATCAAACAGGCATGGTTATAACTTTTGACACCAAGTATGTTTTTTTTTGTGTTGTGCGTTGTTAACTTTTTTATATTTATTATTATAGATGCCACGAATTCGGAAATTCGGACAAAATAAAAAAAAAACTGCTCACGTTGTAGTTAACAAAAGTAACAAAAATGTGTAAGTATATTCATATAGCAATCACAAATCAACTCTGGAGTTTTGTGTCTTGTATTAGAAAATAAAGAAGGTTTTTTTATAGGGGGAGCAGCTTGGATGTCTCCTTAGGCGACGTTGAGCAAAATGAAATTTCACTTGTAAGTTATATAATTTTTTATTAGTCATTTGTTTTATTTGATTTACCTTAGGTACCACTCATGTTGTCTTTTTTATTTTCAGGAGAAGGAATGCGCAATAAAAGAATATAAGCCAGAAGGCAGAAGAATTATCGAAATTGATTACCTTTTTGAGCAGCTAATCCGTATAGGTAGCCATACTTCTCTGTTTGATTGCGGCATGAAGTATCTCAGCACGATTAAAGAAAAAAGATCTGGCCTTCATTCTACATTTGAACTTCTTTGTAAAATGTGTGGTGAGAAGTTTAAGCTAGAAACAGTGCGTAATGATGATACTAAAATGGACATCAATCAGGAAGTTGTAGCAGGAATTATGTCCACTGGTGCTGGATACACCCAGCTAAATACTGTCCTTGCCCATGCTGACATCCCACCGATATCTCTGCGGCTGTATGAAGTTACACACGATCGAGTTTGCCAATGGTGGGAACAAACGGCGGACCATTGTATGATTGATGCAGGAAAAGAAGAAGTCGTGAATGCAAAATGTATCGGGAATGTGTCATCTCAAGGAGTGCCAATGATAGCCGTAATTGCGGATGCATGTTGGAGTAAGCGTTCATACGGCACAAATTACAATGCTGCTTCTGGCGCTGCGGCAATTGTTGGTCAGCACAGCAAAAAAGTGCTTTACTGTGGGGTGAAAAATAAATATTGTGTGACATGTTCTCGTTCGGCAAATAAAGGAATGGACCCACCAGAACACGCATGTTTTAAAAATTTCAGTGCTCCTTCAACTGCAATGGAAGCTGCCATTATAACGGAAGGACTTATTTATTCCCACTTAATAGCTGATGGAGACGCCAGTACCTATGCTTGCATTCGAAATGCCCGGCCGTATGAAAATTTAACAGTAGCTAAAATAGAATGTAAGAACCACCTTTTGCGGAATTATTGTAAAGCCCTTCTAGCACTCTGCAACAACACTTTTTACCACATTAAAGCACGAAAACTTGTAAAAGAAAAGTATTTAAGGTTGCGTTGGGGAGTTGACTCGTCCATAAAATACTGGTCTTGTCAAGATATACCATTCTCAGAAAAAGTAGTCAATATAAAAAAGGATATCCAGAATGGGCCCCACCATATATTCGGTGACCACAGCCATTGTCCACCGTATTTTTGCCATAACCTCAACTCCGAAAATGTTGTCCCCGAACTGATAGCTTTCGGATTGTTTCAGAAAATTACAGATTTGGCGCATAGGTTATCCTTTCATGCGTACAGTTTTGCGTATAATGTAACAAACAACTTAGTCGAAAGTTTTAATGCCAGAGTTGCAAAATATGTAGGTGGCAAAAGAGTTAATTATGCGTTAAAAGGTTCATACAGCGGACGATGTGCAGCCGCAGTCATAACATTCAATACCGGTGGCACATTACAGACATATGTGCACAAATATATTTTTGGGACCGAAGCAAAACCACGAATAATTCAGTTAGAAAATGGACGCAAGGAAAAAAATAATAAAAGAAGAAATGTAAAAAAAAAAAGCCCAATAAAACTGTTACGACGAAAGACGCTCATTATGGGGAAATTTGTCAGAAACCTGATATGGATGTACGTGAATACAATATAGCTAAAGAAGACTTTTTACAATCATTAGTCATGTCAACAGAAGCGAAGCAAATTGTTGAAAGAAGCACAGTTTTACAGAGTGCAAGCCCACTCTGGCTAGAGACTAGAAGAAAACTTCTGACAGCGTCTTGGTTTGCCAGAGTTTGCAAGCGGCGTGCAAATACCAACTGTGCTTCTCTTGTTAAACAAATCCTATATGGCAACGATCTCAGCAATGTTCCTTCCATAAAGCATGGCAAGAACAATGAACATACAGCGCTTCAAGAACTAAAAAGTGCTTTAAATTTGGACATCCAAGAATGTGGATTATTCATAGACAAAGAATTTTCATTTTTGGGTGCTACTCCAGACGGCAAATACGAACATGGCATTGTAGAAGTAAAGTGTCCATCATCTGCTTTTAATATTGAACCAGAAGAAGCAATAAAACAAAAGAAAATTGACTTTTGGTTGTATAAATCAGACGCTTTCATAGTCAATAAAAAAAGCAAATGGTACTACCAAGTCCAGGGTCAATTACGAGTAACTGATAAAAACATGTGTGTATTTGCAGTGTGGACAGGCGATGGCAAAATTAAATATGAATACGTAAAAAGAGACGACCAGTTCTGGAAGGAAAACATGGAAGGACATTTAGTAAAATTTTACAATAACTGTTTACTACCAGAACTAGTTGACCCTCGATACGCCAGGTCTATGAGTCTTAGAGATCATAGCTCCCACATACGCACAAACATACTGACGGAAACAAATCAGGCGTAAAAGCTTAATTTTTATTTTAGTTTTTTTTTATTGATATATTTAAAAAAAATGTTAATTATTTTAAGTACATAGTTTTTCACAACAATAAGGACTACTGTGTACATTTTGCGACTTGTAACCTACCTTTATACAATATTATAACACTTTTTACTACATAATTTTGATTTTAATTTTTATAAAACTAATCTCTGTAAATGAAAAAAGAAAAGAAAAGGAAAGAGAACACTCACGAATAAACCACATTACACTATTAGTAATAGTAAGAACAGTGAACAAAAACAATAAGTGATATTATTTATTAAAAAGGACGCAACGTAAACATTCGTCTCAAATGACGCAGATACTATAGTATACTATATATACTATAAGTACTAATAACAGTAAGGTACCCAATTCGATTTCAAACTTACAACTAACTTTACTCAATCAATACCAGTAAAATTAAAAAAATATTACCGTCAAGTACCAAGATTAGTTAAGCAACGCATAAAATCGAGCGGACGGCGGTTTCAATGTGTGCGTGCGCGTAATATTGTTCTGTTGCGATTTAGATACCTATACTTGACCGAGTTCAAAATGTGATAGCGTCCTTAACGTGCCTGTCCACTTTTGAACGCTTACTGTACGTTAAAATTTTTAACTTTCCCTCCACATTGTTTGCGAGCTATTTTAAATTATCGTGTCTCATTAGAAAAAGGAACTGCACCGGGAACATTTTCGCGCTATGATTTTTTACGATTTCATAAAAAAACAACACAAAGGGTTACAAATTTCGTCGCCGAAAGATGCGCTGTAAGCGTTCGAGCAGGTTATAATGAGGTGCCTACGGCGCAGCGCACGGTGGGCTGAAAACCGGCTTTCATAGACTTAGGGATTTCAATTTGCAAGTGCCGGAGATTTTGCCGGATATCGCTTATATTAGTTATATTATACATTCAAAAATGACACCCGAGTTAATTCTGCACAAAAACGAAGGAATTATAATTTTTTTTACGAAAATTTGTATGAATCTAGTATGAAAAAGCTAATTATCTCTTAAACAGCAATGAAAACCGTATTATCCTTACAGGTGATTTTTTGACATACGTCACATAACGGTTATCGCTGCTACTTCTTTTTAATAGTCAAAATAAAATTATTTACTTTTACCTATGAAACCCCGGCCTTTTAGTGTCTAAGTTAAGAACACGATAATTATGAAGAATGTTATTGATCCAAATATTAAGAATATATTAAAAAAAAAGAAAGAAAAATAACGATAAGGGAAATGTTTAATATCAAATATTAAACATTTTCCTTATCAATGTCGTTGTCGGACTCCAATTCTGAGTCAGAATCCAGATTGGATATATCTAAAAACTCGAACTCATTTTCCTGAAACTGAATTAAGTCGAGAGTTTCAGGAAAAACGCTCTGCTTTCTCTTGGCATCTAACTTAGGCCTTTGTGCACTTAGGAAAGGATCCGAAGAAACAACAAGCATATTTAAGATATCTTGATTAGAATGTTGACTGCTTCTTTTCCGCGAATGATGTTCCCGGAACCTCCTAAAATCTATGTTTCGAGACTCTGAGGCTTCTTCCGAGAGAGTCCCAATCGGCACAATATCATTTTTCTCGATTATGTCAGCCCCGTGTATTAATAATTTATGTACGGTTGTAGACATGTAGCACCAGTCGTACAATTCCACGTACTTTTCTGCTGTTTTGTAAATTTGATTACGTCGATCTTCTCGCCAAATGTTATTCGCTTGCAAAATCACAGCAAATCCTTTAATAAGATCTTCGTACAACCCGGTAATAGCTGCAGTTTTATTGGGAAACTCGAAAAACTTTCTTGCAGTATTCCCGTCATTGGTCGTTTCTGAGCCTTGTTTCACAATACCAATCAACAGATTGAGCGGATCTTTGTTTTTTTTCTGTTCTGCAACATTTATTTGTGCTCATTACTTCTCGCTGCCCACCTCTTGAAGTCCAGCCTGTACGCAATTTGTAATAGGCATTCCATACAATTTATACGTGCGTGTAGGGATGACAAGCCCAATTCGTATATGTCAGCACAAACAGTCTGTGATGTTACAACATCTAAGCGATTCATTTCCGTAGGTTTTGCTAAGCACAGTAGCACGATGCTTTTGATCTGGCCTCAGAAAGGTACGTGCAGACTTTGGCGTCGATCATTGACATCATTAGTTGATGAGCCACCCTGTTACTATTTATTACTGCACTCTGTGGGGATAAGGGCTTGAATTTCATCATCTATTTGAATTTTGCAAAAGTAAACTGAACTGGACGACAATACAAAACTGAGCATGGTTGTGGGTTCGGCCATACAGTACTATTTCCATCTGTCAGTTTTAGTGGTACCAAGGAGGTAAAAAAAAAAGATACAAAGCTAAGCATGGTTGTGGGTTCGGCCATACAGTACTATTTCCATCTGTCAGTTTTAGTGGCACCAAGGAGGTCAAAAAATGCTTGAATCATCTTGCTCTCCCTCCATTTTCTGCTTGTATCGGCTTTGGTTGGAAGCACCATCAAATCCCCACTTGGACACCAGCTTTAGCTGCTTATTTTGTACATCGGCAAAGTCAGAAAGACGTTGAAGAATCCTCGTGACCGTGATGTTAAGTAAAGCTTGAAGTGTAATCCTAGCCGAGGAATCCGTAACTGACACTGATTGCTTCGGAGGGTAGCAATCAAGCTTAGTTTGTTGTACTTTATAGTAGGATGGATAAATATCCTTAGCACCTTCCCGAATGGCAGGCTCTCGCAATGTAATTTTTTGTCACTTTGACAGTTTTAGTGAAAGAAGCAATCCAATCGCTTTCTCTGGTGTAAATATGACTGTTTTCACTAGTTTCTTAAGCGTTTCATTAATTTTAACGGCTGCTTCAGGATTTTTCATCATGTATTCGATCACAGATGCGATATCCTCATGCCCTTCTTCTTTTAAAAGCGCTGCGGCTGCATATGCCAATTAACTGGAGTCTTCGCCTGTATGATCATCAGATCTTCTCTTTTTCTGTTTACTTCCCATATCTTCGAATGGCTTTCGGGACCTTTTTGTCATTGTTCCAACGACGGACGATGATGTCGACGGTTCTTGAGAGTCTGATTGTGCTCTTGGTTTCTCATCAACAGTTGGTTCTTGATTCACTAAAGTTTGCACACAACTTGACCAATCAATATTTGCTTGCAGCCAATTTCCGTACAGTCTTCTGAAGAGATCAAGGAATCGGTTGGATTTTGCCATTTCTGTAAAGTAGCTCGCGTGAATTTCCGACAAAATTCTTTGAGAGTTACTCGATCTTCAGCAGAAAGGCAATCGCCAATGCGGGTTACAACTGCACCAAACAATACTTCATGATTAAATGAAGTACTCTCACTTTTTATAAGAACAAAACAGTTTAAATTGATGATTAAACTTTCCATTTTAAGACTGTACAACATGTAACGAAAACCCTGTCCGATCCTGAAGGGTATTATTTGGTATCGTAGTGAGTACACAAATACGTAATCATTTAATGGATACGAGATAATTATTTTTCCCCAATGAAAACAATTAATTTAAAAAATTAAAAATAATCATACCAAAGGCAACACTGATCGCTCGACAGGGTTCACCAGAGTTCACCTACAGTTTCGTGTCAAAGAAGCCGCCTGAGCGCGGCGGTCTTTTGTCGCATGCCACCAAAGAAACGTAGGACTAAAGACATCTAAGTTTTGCCTACGCGTAGGTATCAGCTGATATTTTATTGTAGGCTTACGCACAATGACCCCGATTTCTGACCTTCTGTTTATCAAGAAACAATTATTATTGAGTTTATGTGATGTGCTTTTGGTAATGTACCCACTGTAGGTATCAGTTTATTAAAACATTTACTTGTTACATACCTCTATCTATCTAGAACATTAGTACACATTCGACACCTTTTTATTAAATTTGCACGTACTCTACGCAGCGCACATGTGTACGATTTGAGTGACTCGAAAGCTTCCACAATCCGAGCTGTTACTTCGATTTCCGAATCACACATTCACTCACAAATAAAAATTAACATATTCAAATATTCCTGATTGGTATACGACATTGTTCGCGATACGATAGCGGCACGTGATACGTACGGACATCCGATCGCAAGCTATCTCCACGTGAGACTGGCGAAGTGTCCAAACAAGTAGCGACCAGTCGGCTACATCAAAGGGTCGAGGACTCGTTATGAGTACTTACAATGCGGCTAGAGCACGGCGGTGTCCTTTGAAATAAAAATAGGCAAAAACTAAAAGATTTCGCCGGCCGGTGGAGTGTTGTCAACTTAGGAAAATTTACCATATTTAGTGTTACATTTCGCATGGTAACTAAAAATAATAAAATCAATAACTTTTGGTTTTTATTTGATGTTAGCAGTTACACAGTTGGGAACAATCTAAATTATAAAGTTTTTTTTTTTTTTTTTGTGTATGGCATCTCGTAGTTGACCTTGAGAGGTCGTGACTACTTAACCGAAAAATTATAAAGCAAAACTTTTGCCCTTTTATTGCAAAACGTCGATAATTAGTTAACTACCTTCATTCGAGTTTTAAAAGATATGCTAATGAAAATTTATAATCGTCAAAAACAAACTCATAACACAACTAAACAACAGACTAGCTTACTTATCAGAAATCATTAACATTCATTTAATCACCTATTCAGACTTATTAGAAGACTAAATCATTGTAATTACTTAATCGGGGGGCACAGCAGTGCCCCCGCCAGGTCAAACGCGAAGCAAACACTGCCGTACCATCCTTTACTGGAACCATTTCGCTGCATTTTCAGGCCCCTATTTGAGAACCTCTGGATTAGACCAGAACGCAGAAATTTTCGTCATCCAGTAAGCTATAATCACATACTTAAAATCCAAAATTTCAAGTCTGAGGTCATTTAGGCCCGAAGTTAAGCGAAAGCAAAGTTTCGCATTTATGACACTCACTCACTCATGATCATCAGAATAGAACTAGTACCTCCCCATAAACTCAAGACAGCTGAAATTTGGTACAGAGTTAGGGTTTAATGGCCACATAAAGGGAAAACTATAAAAACTAGGATAGTCGAAGATCTGGAGTACCTGGTGACCCTGATTAGAAATCACAAGAGCCCAACCAAACTAAAGATCGACATACCGCCTTTACAAAAAATATTCAACTTGGTGGGTCGCTTCATTTGATGTAAAAAATCGAAGGTCTGAAGTATCTGATGAAGAACCCTCAGCTGGTCTCAGCTGTATTAGAGATATGGTAATGCCCCCTTCTACTACTGGTACATAAAAAATCGACTGTTCTTGCAAAAACCCAGCGTAGTGGGACACATCTTATTTAATCTAGCCTATAGCGTCCCACTGCTGGGCGATTGCCTCCCCTTCTGCTTTGCCTACGTTTCTACAAAAAGAAGTGAAATCCCACCAAAAACATTCTATAAAAAACTAGCCAAGTCTCGATGGAGCTGATTGTTTATCTCTAAAAAGTAATGAAATCTAGACAAAGTCGTGCCAAGTCTAAGGTTCCTTACTGCGATTTCTTTATTATTATAGTTAATGTTGTGTGACTTGGCCGTTGAACATTCTATGATTAGAAGTCCGTCTGTACTGGAAATAATTTTTTATAGTGTTTTTTCCTAATAAGTCTATGAAAGCCGATTTTCAGCCCATCGTGCGGGTGGGTGTCTGGAAAAAATGTTACGAAAACTGGTTCAGACGCATGAAACTTTGTATAGAGGCTAGTAGAGAGTACTTTGGAAAGATTTAATATTAAAATATTTACAAAGAGAACACTTATTTTTATTTTCGCAGTACTTTCGAGTGTCCCACGTACCATACCTGGTGTGTACGCTTGCAGTGCTAACCTACCTAGCCAGCTGGCAGGCACACGAGTGTACGGTGCGCTATTAATGTGCGTAGAGATCAAGTAGTGCTTTTAAACGTTTTATGTACGTTTTATGTATGTATTTACAATTTTATAAAAAATATTAACTGTGATTTAACTAAATTAAATTACAGATGTTATTTTAGTCATATAATGAATATTCTAATTGGGGTGTATGCTATCGAGCGACATGGGCACAAGTGTAAGGATATGTTGTCAAAGGTAACACGAGTTCACTATTTACAACTAACAAGATGCTCGAGGATTTTTGTAATCAAGTGACGCCTGAAAATCGGTCTAGTGTAGTGTAAAGGATTTTACGATTAATATTTTCCGATTGGGAAAGAGATGTGACTTTCGATTCACCTTTATGTAAACTACTGAAAAGTATATTTAATACGCCTATAATTATAACCATTCTGTTTTTTTTTTGGCAAAACTGATATATTTACGGTATTCAAGTCATAAACAAGTCATAACAAGTTAAAGATATAAGTTAACTTTTACGTAGACTGTAACAGTTACGTTCTGAGGTAACTGTCAAAAAACGGTTAACCACGGAAAATTTCACCAAACTAGATTAACACCCATATTCTAATTCAAAACCTCATGACTTCCTCGACTTGACTCAACCTCACTTAGGTGGTTTGATTCATAGTTGCGATTTTACTCCTCATCTCAAACAGTTTCTTCAGTCAAGGTGAGTTTGAGCTGAGGAACCAACTGTCAAATATTCTAAGGTACGTCTAACCTGGAGGTTCAACCTCCCAAAAAGGAAATTTTAACCAAAACACGCGTATTTTATGCGATTTTAATTTTGTTTTTAAACAGTGAATTGAATATTGACGTATTCGCGACGTAATCATCTCGACTCGCAATCATCCCAGGAACCTCATAATTTCCTTGATCTGACGACTATGAATACCGCTTTGATGGTCTTTCGAGGCACAAATTAAGGTCTCCTCGACAGAGTTATGAGTCGAGTAGCTTTCGAGATTACGACTTAGAATATGGTTATCCTAAGAAAAAAAAAAGCTGAATTTTTATTCCATACTAGAACTGTAGACGTCAATTTTATTCCACTAAACAAAGATATTTAACTTTGGTAAAGAGGTTTAATAGGGGAAGAATGTTTGTATGAAAAATGATATTATTTAGAAAAGAAAGAGATTTCCTATGGGCTGCGCATCCGCATGCGACTTGTAAACATCTGTAGAAAAAAAAAAACATGAATGCAACTAAAATGAGAACCGGAAGCTTATGTCCAGATGTGGGATAGTATATAATGAGAGCATCACCTGTATGAATCTGTCGCCGCATACTTCGCAGATGTAGGGCCGGTCACCAGTGTGTCGGCGTATGTGCAGGTTGAGGTCGTTGCTCTGCGAGAACGCCTTCTCGCAGTAGGTGCATTTGTACGGCCGCTGGCCAGTGTGCACGCGCATGTGACGAGACAACTTATTGCTGCGAGAAAAACCTAAAAATATCACTGTCCTATAAAAATTACTTTGACAACATTGTTATCTTAGTCTCACTCTAGGAACGCACTTAGTTAACGTAACACATAACATGACGCCTGCATTCTCCGAAAGGCTAGGCAGAGGTGTAACTATAAAACACCATAACACCCACATTAGGCACAATATGTTAAAGTCCCATGTAACAGGGGACGAGCCAATTGCCATCAATCAAGCACAAATCTAGACTCCGAGCTGCCCCTGAGAAATATAGAAAAAAAACTGCCTGACCCGGGAATCGAACCAAAGACCTTATGCTCATCAGTAGCGCTCGCACTTACTTTCATGCCGTTATTTACCGCGATAGTGGACATTAAACATAGATACGCAATTAATTTAGAAAACGCAACCCTACTCCGAAATTAACACACTAAAGTTGTAAATCGCTTTCATTTTCATGATTCAATTTGATTCGTATTGCACCAAATTCAGAAAGGAGAGATTGGAAAACACAACTTAATAAATCTTACTGTTATATTATCAAAATGAAAGACAAGCATTAAAGTCGCAGGTCAAACACGAGCCACTGTATAATAAAAAAAAACATATTTACCTTTACCACAGACACGGCATATACAAGGTTTCTCTCCAGTGTGAGACCTTCTGTGACACTGAAGATCGGAAGATCTTGGAAAACCTGTAAGGTAATGAGATAAGGATAAAAACTCACTTTTATTACGAAGCGGGTATTTAGTTATGGCTAACCTTTGCCACAAAAATCACATTTGTAGGGCTTCTCTCCGGTGTGGCGCCGCATGTGTACGATTAAGTTCGACGAGTTAGAGAAACTGCGGCCACAGTAAAGGCATAAGCAATTACTAGATGAACTCTTTTCGCGCTGCGGCTGATGAACTCGTTTGTGAGAGCTGAAAATATTACCACACATTGTATTTTCTATATTATTGTTAATTTAGTGCATCATAAAAACAGACTAACCGAAGATTGTCACTCCTGTGAAACTTCTTTTCACAAACATCACATTGGAAGAAGTTTTCGATTGGCATGTGTATTTTAGTATGTTTAACTAGCAAGTCTCTCCTGTAAACAACAATTTTGTTAACATTTTCCAAACCGCGTTAGGATATACGATTTAGTGGTCGAGTTTTACTATATAATTTTTTATCAGATTTCACAAAACCCCGCATACTTACTTGTAGAAACTTCTATTGCAAGTATCACACTGAAACTGTCTCTCTTCTCGTTTGGTTTTAGAATCAATAAATTTAACCGACACGCTTTGTCCCTCATGATATCTTAAAATATGCTTGTTCAAAGATATTTCATAAGCGAATTTCAGTCCACACGTGTTGCATTTATATTTTCTTTCAATTTGCTTACAAATGCTTCGGTGGCGCGCCGCTGATCGCAAAGAAGCAAACACCTAAAAAAAGATAAAAGTCTGCTGCCGAAAAATTACTATAATAAAGACTCAACTTGCTTAAACTTTTATATTCGTACGTCTATAGATACAACAGCTTCCGACCGGCCAAAGACAAATGAGGCGTAGAAATTAATATAAATTACTGCACATGAGTCTAAAGAGACAAATAAAAAAATCTATGTTATTGTATTTAGCTAATTCGCTCATCATAGTTCAATATACATAGCAAAAAAACAAAGTAGCTTTTCGTGTCGGCCTGTGTGACCGCTTAGATCTTCTAAACTCCACAATGGAATTTTATGAGGTTTTCACCATAATTCAGAGCATTTATTCCGGACGGTTGCGTGTACTGCACCCGTGCGAAGCCAGGGCAGGTGGCTAAAAGGTGCTGAGCTGCATTTTGTGAGGCTACCCTTTTATTTATGATCACGCGATACGTGCTGGCTTGCACGCGCACGTTCGTTCACCCCGCTCGGTTTTTCATCTACCTCGGTCGCACTTAGCACTTACCCGCATGCATGTCAAATAATATCACATTCTTGTTCGCAATTATTGCAACACACAGCTTCGCACAGCTTACCGCGCAGCCCAGTTATTTGTAGAAAAACATTGAATATAAAGATAACTTGGCTAAGCACAGCACAGCATCATGCATGCACAACATCATCATCTGCCGCTGATTAAAAAAAGAGAAACCAATAAGTACCTTAGTGCAGAGGTTGCACCTGTGAGATAACTCCGGGTGTTCAGCATCGCGATGATTAATGAGATCCGATTCTGATTGCAATATGCAGCTACAAGCACTGCATACTATAAGCAAGTTAATGTTCTCCTGAAACATCAGAAGACATTTTTTTATGTGAGCCGAGCAACAAAACAACATCATGCATGAATCCCAGAAAGGGAAGGGGCAGATGTGTACCTATAATACAACCACATTTCTCAAGTTATGCTTAAGTCCCATGTAATATAGGGCGAGCCTATTGCCATCAACCGGGCACAAATCCAGACTCCGGGCTGCTACTGAGAAATGCAAGATTGAAAAACCCAATAAACCTTTGCCCGACCTGTAAATCGAACCAAGGACCTCACGCTCAGCTGTAGCTCTTGCGACCACTAGACCAACGAGGCGAGCCCAGCAAGTGCTATGGCAATTGATAATGGTATGGACTAGGACCTACATTAAGAGCGTTGCTTAAGCTTCTCACAACATATGCTGAACTAGGTGCTAAAATTATACCTCTCTATTATTGTCAGTATTGTTTATTAAAATATTAATAGATATTATTATTCTCCTGACCGAATTTCGATTTCTGCGACCAATCACATAGCAGAGATTAGTCAAATATGCAGAACATAACGGTCCACGCAGGGAATAGTACAATGACAGTAATGTTTCAATATACGGGCAAATTAAGTCTGCAGTGAATCTGCTAAGCAATTTATTTGCCTGGCTTTATATGTAGGTACTTACCATATCCATGTTCGGGTCTAGTAATTCTTGCAGTGTAATTTCTGACAGAAAATGTTGTGGCTTTTTATCATTGGTTTCTGATTTTGCCGGATCCTGAAAGGGACGATAATATTACATTTAGAGAGTGGCCAATTTGAGGCAAATGCGGCTGTTGCTTGGCTTTATATGTATAGAGAAGATGCTACGTCTATGTGATCTTGTTCTTATAAACTATTTAAGTCTTCATTTACTTTTGTTGCTTATTTATTTAGTATGTATGTATTTATTATTTAGGATTTGTATATATCTGTGTATCTAGTTTAGTATATTATATGTTATATAATTTAGTTAAGTACTTATTTTTTGCACCAACGACAACCCCTATTTTATGTCCAGGCAAATCACTGTCCATTGCATGGTTGCCTGGAATAGATCGCAGAAAGCGATAGGGCGCATATTGTTTGTTTGTTAGGTATGTATTTTTGGTAGGTATCCTTTTTTGGAGAGCAGTCGTGGCCCAGTGGTAACGGCCGCGACTTACCCCCCGCGCCCGCGTGGTGGATTACGGCCCACTCCCTCTCACAGAGAGGAGGCCTATGTCCCAGCTGTGGGAACATAATAGGCTGATTATACATGTATTTTTGGGATGAACAATAAAGTTTATATAAATAAATACGATTCATGTTTACCCCCCACTACTACCGCTACTGCTAGCAGAAATAAAATGTATATTCTCTGTTGAGACCGCTCCCCTCAACATGGCCGCGCGCTGGCGGCAGTGAACGAGAGGTGCGGGGACTGCGGGGAGCCAACCGGCCTACGGCCGAGCGCGGGCCCCCGCGCGAACCAGTCAGCTGCTGCACGCATCCACGCACGGCTGCGCTTACGCATTTTTTAACATCTTATTTTTGTCTTGTTTGCATTTTTAAACCGACCGTTGTAATTTCAATTACATTTCTTATTTTATTATACGTACATGTTATACAGTCCACTACAGCTTTCATTTTGCTCCACTACGATTTATCGTCGCGACCAGTCTCTAATCATGATTGAGAAAACTAATTAACTGACACGGAAGGAGTCTCTCCTTCCTTGTCCCGTAATTGACCACTTTATAAGTAATATGAATGTTTTGCGTTAAGGATTTCTTAGCAATAGCAGGACTGACAGTACTTACATTTTCCACATTGTTTAAATCAGCTTTCTCTTCAATACAGCCATGATAATCAAACTTTTTCCTATCGAGATATATTTTCTTGCAAAAGCCACAACGCAGTACTTTCATATCTGAAACAATAGTAACAGTTTAACTACACCAGATGAAGAACATCGGAACCACAAGGGTATTGTTATGCAAATGTGCTGTTTTGCAGTTCAATACTTATTGATTTGTTTATTGATAATTAAAACGGTAACACCAATTACAATAATTAACATAATTGATATAAGGGAGCAAACAGACCTAGGCCAATCGACGTCGATCATCGCCTCAAAATACGTCACTACATATAATAGGGATGTTGACAATTTTTTTTCAAAAGAATGTTGTTAATAAGTGTCGGACAAGGACAGCACTATCGCAGAAGTGACGTCACGACTATATGACTTCCTACTAGCGCTGTACATTGTGCGTACCGCGCGACATGGACGGGAATAATCCCGTCTAAAAACTTTTAAAGCGTGTATCTTCTTCATATTTACATCGATTTCACAGATGTTTTTCGATTATCTGATTTTTCTAGGCCTTCTTTGCAATAATATTATTTTTACGAACATTTTTAATATTGACTAATATTAAAAATGTCCCTAATCATCCCTATTATCATGCCCCATACTATGTTTGTCTTATGTTTTTAACTTACATTCGAGTTTCTTTTTTGTTAGAATTATTATCTTTTATATTTATTTAAGAACTATTCATCAAATAGGACTAACCTTTATGAGTTATGGAATGTGATCCTAATTCTTCTTTGGTTTCGTAATGTTGCTTGCAAAATGCGCACTCAATCTTTTTAGCTGGCATTGATGTTATGCAAAATCCATTTTCTGACAACTTGTTAAGAATGGTCTGAAATGTTCCAGTTTCAACTTAAATACACAAAGCATTACAAAAATTCTTACAATTTAAAATTGCGGCAACTGAAGAGTACTTCTCCGTGCATTCCGAGGCACCACCACCGGCCCCACCATCTTCTAAATTTCAGGCTGCTACTGGAAAATTCCTAAAGGCGGAGACTGACTTGTAACGTTTGTTTGTAATGTCTCGAGTTTTCGTTTCGCGTAATAGTAGTCAGTGCAGCGAGCCGAGCCGCTCGATGCGAGCGACGGATCCTACACTCGACTGTCGGCTTTTTCGTGAATTCCTTAGAAACGAGTTACAGTAGCCAGTGCAGCGAGCCGAGCCGCTCATTGCGAGCATTGCGAGCGCATGCTTACAAACAAGTCGAGATTGGGTAATTGGGGTCTCGCATGCTAAGTCCAGACTTGCGAGATCTCAAGTTCCCCCTCCCCCATCGACCCCAGGTTCGATATTGTTTCTAAGCTGCTTTAGAGTCATCCTAATCTAGTCTTTTAATATTTTATTAAATCTAACAGTGATAGGCCTGGTGAGAAAAAGTGAACTCAGAGTATTTATCCTAGTTTAATACCAAACACCAAAAATACCAAACATAGGCGCACACTGCCAACTACCAACGAAAAATAATCAGCAAGCAATGAACTAAATGTAAACATTACACTAAGTTATTAGACTCACACTAGTTAACATCTTCTTAGGTCTGCCTCTCTTTTTTGGGCCCATAAGGTCTGCATGATTTTCCCACATATGTTTTGTTAAATTCTCTGCACCATTGTAGCAAGTACCGCAAAGTGGGCAGTAAGTACGGTTGGTTTCATCACACTCAACTTAAAAGGTAACACCAGATTATTTTTATTGTAGACATGTTAAGTTCATATAATTATATTCAGTATCTGATTAATGGTGTAAGGCTTACACAATCCATCAGATACCGCAAGAAAACCCGAGCAGTATTTTAAAGGTAGGATTCCTGGTAGGACTTCCGAGCAATGCAAGTGTTTTTTTTTAAATCTTACAATGTATAAATACATAAATAAATGTAATCTTTATAATCAACAAATTGTTACCAATAACAATTATTCTACCTCAAATGTTTTCAGATTTTCCAATGGTGTATAAAGCTTGACAGCAGTACAAAAGTAGAAAAATATTGAAAATATGTAAACAGCAAACAATGTAACTTCTTTTATATATTACTGTCATACTAACCTTTTATGCATATCTTCTGGTGTTCTTGTAATTTACAAAGTGTATCGAAAACGACTAAGCAGCTTTTGCACACAAAGCATGACTTGCGTTCTAGACTCTCATGCTCAATTTTAACAGCTTCTGAAAATAATAATGATTATTGTCACTATATAATTTAAAAACATGTGTTCTGTAGAAAATAACAATTCGCATTATGGGTTAGGTATACCACATACATAAATTAAAGCCTATTTTGAGAGGCATTTTTATTTTATGTGACAGTGTTTCTTACATTCATCACCCACTCAATTTTTAAATTGATATTTACTTCCTCAAGCAAACCTAGTAATGAAATAAACTAAAGGTGTGAATATTTATTTGAATGATATATTTTACTTCTTCAGTCAAACAAACTAATTAAAAAATTAAAGGTGTAAATATTTATTTGAATAATATTTACTTCTACAGTCAAAAAAATATTAAATGTGGGGGCCGACTTTACTCTTGGTGGACTTTAGGTTTGGTTCAACTGCTAATAATGTAATTTAATCTAGGTACTATAATAAAGCTAGTTTTTTTCATCGTCCATAATGCCTACAAATTTCCGACTAGTCGCCGACTACAAATCACTTAAATAAATCATACCTTGTTCATGTAAATCTGGCCCACTACTTAAGGAAACACTGAAATCACTATCAGCATAGCCGTCATGGTCATGTGATGACAAATCTTCGGTCTTCACATCTGATGTATTAGTCTGGAATTAATACATTTTTTAAATGAAGTCTGTCAAGCCTAGTTAACAAACGCCATAAAAATAATTATTGACTCTCGAGCTATTGGTGAGAATGGACGCAAGTAAGACGGCTACACAAAGTAAATGCAAGCTTGAGAAGCTTGCATGCAAAATACTATTTTTTGCACATTCAGACAAAAAGTCCCAGAGTCCTCACAGCTCTCTCGGGGCTAGCTGGATCGCTCCAACGCGAATGTTTGCGTACATCCGCGGTGGGGCGACCTAGTTTGCCAGGCACTTCTTCTCTTGCAACCGAGCGGGTGGGCAGGTTGCGGATAGCCCAACTCTGGCTGCGGGACCGACTAGAACGATCCCGCGACCGGAGTATTTTTGTAAGAGATCCCGGACAAGAGAAGTTCCCGAAGGCCAAATCCCAAGCTCAGGGTAACCTAGGCACCCTTACTCCCATGAACCTATACGCCTAACCAAGCTATACCTCCCATCCACACATCCTGCCGTTTCCCAAATCACTAAGCCTAATCCCAGACCTAGGGTGACCCCAAAATAAAATAAAAACAACACCCTCTTACCAAATGCCTTCCTTCCTATCCCTATGTCAAGTCGATCTCAGAGGGGTAGCCTCGATTCCAAAAAAACCCACCCCCCAAACATGACAAAATGCAGAATGTTAATGAAACTAACCAGGTGGGTCCCGGCCAGGCCGGGGAATCCCACACCGCAACGGCGGTCAGCCCCCAACGTATTCTGAGGGGGCAATGGACTGCATCGAGTCACCGCGGTCTTCAGCGCCCACAACCCAGACAGCGACTAACGCGCCTATCTAACGGCAACAGAGCAATGTGCGGAACAGCGTCACCAACCCTGATTATGACCAAGACCGACACAGACAGAGGGCGACAGGGAAGGATGACGGGCCTGGCAGCTCTACCGGTTGATGAAGTACGACTGCTGAAGAAGTTCTGAAAACTCATGGCCCGGGAAGAAAAAGTAGGCGACCGAAAGCAGGACTACGAAGGCACTAACTCGCGCGAAATGCGATCGGGCGCCGAAAATACAGTTCGCGACCAGCCACGAGTACATGATGGGGAAACCCGGCCGGACGCGAACCAGACGTATATCAGGAGTATGCACTGACGGCTCAAAGACCAGTCCAAGGAGGCTTTGCCATCCTTAGATGGCAGGCTAACCAGACGTTTATTACGCCTAGACAGTCCCCTGTGCAGAGCTTGCATGGAGTCGGACGAGACCGTCGCGCATGTGCTCTAAGAGTGCACAGGCGTTACACAGATTAGGACAGAAACCATCGGGCCACCCGGATCTGACACAGATGTTCTCAACAGACCAGAAGCTTTGATCGGCTTCTGGAGGGAGGTGGGCTGGTTGGAATAATAACCACCGACGGCCGCCATGGCCCACGCACAACGGTCCACATGAAGGACTGAGTGCGGAAACCAAACCTTCTAACATAGAACATAGATCCTCACAGCTCCAGCATCCTAGAATAGTCTCAGTTCAGGCCTTAGCAATATTGTATTTGAATCATGATACCTTGGGAACACAACGATTGATTTTTTCTTGTTTAATAATAAAAAATCGTTTCAAAATAATTAATTTAAAATAATAACCCTGTGTCCTAACCGAAAGCTATCGTCGCGCGAATACGCAATTGTTTACCTAAATTTCGTACGAACTTGATACGGCGATGAAATGCAAAATGGTTTCCCATAAAAGTATGCCAAGTCCGAATGTAATACACTGCCAAGACCAAACATATGGAAAGTAGAAGACTGTTGTCCTGTCATTTCCGGTGCGAAAAAGGGGCGTATTTACCCATCTGATTCCGAAATAACTGTTATGACATAAATTAGGAATTTAACTGGTAGATACAGAAAATCTAAATCTGCTAAGTAGTAGCCTTGGGTAATGTTAGGACCAAACTTACTTACTTGACTTAAAACTTTGTTTGATGTTGAGCTTTCTTTCTTTAATATCCCTCTAAGGTACATATTAGCTTCTTCCGATTTTTTCTTAAATTCAAATGCCTTTGATGCTTTTTCTTTACACTCGCAGCAAATTGTTGAGGGCAAACCATCATTTTTGGTGATCTAGTAGCAATAAAAAATACATGGGATATTAAAAAATGGCAAATTTTTGTGTGTTATAGGAGGGATGTTCAATAAAAGGTGAGAATGAGTATGTTACAGGTAACTTTTATTAAAATGTTTTTATTTGTTTTTCGAAAGTCACCTTTTAGACTTTAGAGTAATACACTTGGAATACCTCTTTTCCAAACTGAAAATTCCCTTCCTAAAGATCTCTTTATCTTGTCACCTAAAAATTCCTGTATTGCAGTGACTACTGCTTCATCACCTTCAAATTTTAGTTCTCTCAGTATACTTCTTCAACTCCATAAACTCTACAACCAACCGCATACAAATTACTTCTATTATTTAATAACAAAATATATTCTGTTTACTTATTTTTTAGCTAAAAAGTAGATATTCCAGATTACCAGTCAGGATTTTTACTTTAATTCCAAAGAGTTTGTCCCACATTCTCATTATTTATTCAATGCCCCTCATAATATTACTAAACAGGTCACAACTATCAAAGCAAAAAAAATACCAATACTTTATTGCCTTTGCTACAGAAATCCTGACAAAATTAATCAATGAACTCTTCAAGACTTTTTCACTGCCTCATAAGCAAAGATATTTTTTTTATGTATTCAATGGGACAGAAAAACAAAGAAAGCATTGTTGCCCACTTTTTGTTTTCTATTTAATATGTTCCCAGCAATACAAAAACATAAGCTGACACAATGTAGCAAAACTTTGTACCATTGAATATGGGAAATGAGTGGGAGCACAAGCTGTTTAGCACTTTCATGATTCTCTGCTAGCTGTTTGCTATGCAAGCTCTCTAATGGCCGAACCCAATAACGTATCTATCTCAGGCAGTATGAAGTTCGCCTGCTAGTTATTTGTAAATAAACAAGACCTCCAGAAAAACAATAAGCATCGTCCTTGTGCTGTTTATTATTTTATTTATAATAGTTTAATTTTGTCTTATTACAACATCAATCACTAACAAAAAGTTATTTATTTGTGAAACACTTGTAATATTTGTTTAAAGTAAATTTTCTAATAGTGACCCGGACGGGGCTTTGCATGGATAAATTACATGTCTGCAAAGATACTTATAAATGATTGCCGTGATTTAGTCTAGCAAAAACTCAAAAATGGCCTGACTGATTGCGACAAAACGAGAGAGAGGGAGAGGTTCCTAACATTATTTTTTTCCGAAGCCATTAAAATAAGTGTTTGTTTCAGTTTTAACATGATTGGTTTGCGGTTTGCGAGACCATGAATAGTTAATGTTTAGGGTAAGCAAAAAAAAAACCTTTTTTTTTAAAGTAGTGCTGACACAGAACATACATACTCGTATGGAGTGCGTTAATACTGAAATACTAATCTCACTTATTTCCAGTACATTACAGGCAAGTACGGAATCCACATACAATTCAGATTTTACGGTGCGATACTTGAAATATTGTTTTGTTTGTTTCTGGATACAATACAAACAGCGAAAGTTAATAGTTTTTTTTTTTTAATATGTAACATTTTCAGACTCAACATTCAAATCAATTCAAATATTAAATAAACAATATTTTTACCTTTATCCCAGTAGTTGATGTTATGAGGTAATCTAACGTGATTGTTGAACTTAGAAGAATATCAAATAACGAGTATAATTCGTTATCCTTAGACAAACACGTTCTACACAATTCTTCAATTTTTATGTCGGAGTCCTGAATAGAGGCCATTTTCTTTCAGATAAATTTTTCTGTTGTTGATCCGCCCGGGCCGCTCGCCGCAGAGCAGCAGCGCTTCCTTTTTTTTTTTTTTTCTTTCTTTTGTCTTCGCACGGTTTGTGCATTCAGCCAATGTCACGTTTATTTTACTAAGAAGGAAACAAAGCTAGGGAAACGAAAATATAACTATAATAATTTATCACGGAATTTTGGGATAAAATCTATAGGATCAGTATTTACAACAGTGATACTATAATGAATAATGAACTAAAATTACAACTTAATATTATTTAAAGCAATGAAAGATACTATACATTTATATACAGGAAAGCTTTTTGTGCAAAGTAATGAAAGTATTGAGGTAGGAAAAGGAGTACGAAGGGACAAGAGGTTACTGAGAAAGGATGAACGATCATATAAGGGACAGGAGAAAAAAATGTGATCTAAGTCACCTACGTCTGTGCCACACAGACAAATGGGGTCGTCGATGATATGAAGTTTGGCAAGATGGGCTGGAGAGCAGACATGACCCAATCTCATCCGTATCAGAATGGAGGTCTCCATCTTGCCAAACTTTGCCCTGCCAAACCACGGTTTTTCCGGAACGTCTGGTTGAATATATGAAAAATAATGACCTTTCGATTTGCTTCCGACATCCCAAGCTTCCTTCCAGGTTTTCCGAAGAAAAGTCTTTGGTAAAGACTCGAGGTCAAAGTAAAAGTTTGTATAAGGAACTAAGTCCCCGCATTGCACCGCATCAACGGCGAGTGTATCAGCCACTTCATTGCCATGGATTCCAGCATGGGCCGGAATCCACACAAACTGCAGTGTATTACCCTCAGAGATGGTTCGGAACGCAAATTCTCTTATTAAATAAATGATTGGCAACTGCGATTTGAGTACGAAAGGAGATTTATTGATGGCTAGAAGAGCACTTTGAGAATCAGTAAAAATTAAAGTTTTTTTAAGCTTTAAAACACGAATATATTCTATGGCTTTTAAAATGCCAAAACATTCCCCGGTTGTCACAAGTCTCAGGTGGAAAAAAAGCGCGGGAAACTTCGAACTTGGCGGACGCGTCCTTTTTTGAGAAAATTGTTTAAATTGAAAAAACTTGTAATATAGGATCAGTAGTCGTAGTTTTAGTGTTCTTTTCTATTTTATATATAGTTTTAATATTAGTTTTGTGTATTTTCTTCGGTAGTGGTAAGTTTTTTTTATTTTAATTTAGCGGGAAATGAACGAACCGCCTGACCCGGGGGCCTTTGTGCCCCCGGCAGGCATTTTTGTTACCCTACTATCTAACGAGTCGGGCATGGATACCGATGGGTCATCTTCAGCTCGTCATTTAAAAAGAAGCCGTGTGCATGTTTGCAAACACTGCAATAAGCGTCGCCGTACCCGTAAAAACCACGGTTCCGAGTCTTCGGGTTGTGGTTGCACGGAATCTTCATTAGCTTCTACATTGGAGCCTAACTGCTCCGAAACACTTGTTTCCGACGTTGTTCCCATTAAAAAAAATCCTGATATTCCTGCTCCGTCCTTAGTTTCCACTCAGATTGGCAGAAAAAGTTATGAAAAAACTGACAACTCGCCATTTGTTATTCATATTCAAAAAAATAATATTACACCTGATGATGGAACCACATTGCACCCAATCACATTTGGCAAGTTTTTAAAGCGCAACGCTTTCAAAAATATAATAAACGGTAGCGTCAAAAAAATCGGGCGCAATAAAATATCTTTATCTTTTTCGAATTTCCTGGACGCGAATTCCTTTATTACAAACAATAGTCTCGAAACACATAATTATAAAGCTTTTATACCTACTTTTAATGTTACTAGAATGGGTTTAGTGCGTGGTGTTCCTGCGGAATGGTCTCCAGAGGAAGTTATTGATAATATAACTGTGCCTATTGGTTGTGGTCCAATTTTAAAAGTCAGACGCCTCAATTTTAAAACGAATGTTGATGGTACAACTACTTGGAAACCTTCCCAAACCATAGTTGTTACATTTGATGGACAGGTTTTACCTAAAAGAATTTTTATGTGCTACAATGCTTTACCTGTAGATTTATATATTTTCCCTACCATTCAGTGCTTCAGTTGCTGTCGTTTTGGTCACACTAAAATTCAGTGCAGGTCCAAACCTCGCTGTTTTAAATGTGGTCAAGACCACACTGGAGACAGTTGTGAAAGAGAACCTGAAAGTGCATCTTGCTGCCATTGCTCTGGTTTTCACTATGCTACTAATAAGTCTTGCCCAGAATTTTTAAGGCAAAAATCAATTAAAACATACATGGCACAAAGTTCAGTATCTTATGCTGAAGCTACTAAATTATATCCCCCAGTAACTAAATCATATGCTGATACACTTTTATCTTCTCCCTCCAAAAATTTTGCAGATATTCCATCAATCTCTTTACCGAATAGAATGCCTACTTCGAGTAACTATAAAAAGACTGTCTTTCTCAAACCACGCTCACCTCCTAAATCTGTACAAGGATATAATAAAGAGGCTCACAATGCCATTATTAAAGATTTTGTGATTCCCCAGCCATCAAATGGTTGTGCTCTTTCTAATAATCATATTAATGCAAATAAAGACACAAGTTTTTCCATAAACGATTTTCTTTCTGCGTTACACAATCTTCTCTCTCAGTTCAACATTTCACCGTCCAACGCTGCCACTTCTTTCAATGTATCTCAATCCATTCAAAATGGACAACACATCCAAAATAATCCAATGGAACTGCCGCAGTCTGATGAACAAAAAGAGTGACGTTATTTATATTTTAAACAAATATGAGCCTTTTGCCTTTGCCTTAGCAGAGACTTGGCTCAAATCCAATCATACTTTTAAAATTAATGGTTATTTAACCATTAGAGAGGATAGATCTGGTGGGTATGGTGGGGTTGCTATACTTATCAAGAATTCTATCCCTTTCTCTATAATTTCCTTACCTCCTCATAGTGAGGAAATTTCAATTGTAGCTATTAAAGTGCACCACACTTGTCTTGTTTCTATTTACATTCCTCACCCCTCTTCTACGGTTCTTCAAGAGGTGAATAATCTCTTTGCTTCTCTTCCAAAGCCATTTTTAATATTGGGGGACTTTAATTGCCATCACCAATCTTGGGGTTGTTCAACATCTAATTGTTATGGTGATGAGTTACTAGATATAATAGACTTACATAATTTATGCATCTTGAACTCTGGAGTTGCCACACGCCGTTCAGATCCCAATCAGAACCAAAGCGCAATTGACCTTTCTATCTGTTCTCCAAACTTAGCCTCTTCATTAAATTGGCGTACTCTAACCTCTACATATGGTAGTGACCATTTTCCAATAGTTATTTCTTATCCTCTATCCAAACCAAATGCACCATTAAGGCATACAAACTTAAAACATAAACTTCCTAATAGAAATAATAATGACTGGGACAAATTTAGAAACATTGTTGACAGAAAGTTATGCTCCTTGCCTTATATATCTGATGGCAATGAAAATAGTTGTGCTGAAGCTTTAGCACTCATACTAATCGCAGCGGCAGATGAAGTTTTTCCTGTAAAAAACAGCAGTAATAATACAATTCCCTCACCTCCGTGGTGGGACTCTGAGTGCACAGAATCGATCAAAAAACGTAAAGAGGCTGAATACAACTATAACCTTCATATGTCTGACATTAATTTTGAAATCGTTACTAATTCAATAAATGAAACCAAAAAACTTTTTAAGAAGAAAAAATTTGATTCTTGGCGTAGTTTTTGCTCATCAATTTCGCCGAATACTCACCCTACAATTGTCTGGCGCAATATTCGCAGATTTAGGTCCATTTATAATAACCCTTCTCCTATTCCCGTTTCTTTAGCTAGTGAATTTTTAGATAAATTAGCTCCTCCTTTTGTACCTGAGAGTATTAACCATAACCTGTCTGTCGTAGCCATTGAGCAAGACACGACACTAGACCTACCATTCACTCTCACTGAATTAAAGGGTGTTATTCATAAAACCAAGGATTCTGCACCAGGTATCGATGGCATCCCGTATTCCTTTTTTGCTAACTTAAATGAGGACGTCCTCAGTTATTATTTAGAGCTTATTAATTCTATTATGAAAACAGGGAACATCCCTGTTCAATGGAAACGTCACATGGTATTGCCATTCCTTAAACCAAATAAAAGTCCATCTGACGCTTCTTCATACCGTCCCATAGTTTTGTCTACAATTCTGATGAAATTAGCGGAACACTTAATTAAAAATCGCCTTGAATGGTACGTTGAAAGTAAGGGTCTTTTGGCAGAATCACAATATGGCTTTAGAAAAGGTAAAAGTACAACTGACTGTTTAAGTATTTTCACAACTGATATTCGGTTATCCTTCTCTAATAACCAATCTACTGTTGCAGTTTTCCTTGATATTAATGCAGCATACGATAATGTTGTTTTATCAGTTCTACAAAATAAACTACAAGCCTTAAAAGTCCCATTAAATTTGTCGAATTTCATTATTAATATCCTGACTGAACGCTCTGTTAACATGTTAATAGGAGATCAAGAAGTATCTCGTCTGGTATGGAGAGGTCTCCCACAGGGTTCTGTGCTTAGTCCCATTCTTTACAATATTTACACATTTGATTTAGACACGTCCTTAGCTAATCATGTTAAGGTTCTTCAATATGCCGATGATTTGTTATTATATTCTTCAAGCCAATCTATTGAACAAGCAAGCTGTGCCATCAATTCTGCTTTAGATACTTTAGAGTCATGGTTGCATCTTAACGGTTTGGATTTATCCACGTCTAAAAGCGCAGCTGTTTTATTCACCCGGAAGAGAAATATTCCCTTAATAAATCTCTTTTATAAGGAAATACCTATTCCAGTTAAAGACAATTTCAGATATCTAGGTATAATACTTGACCGTAAATTAAGTAGTGTTCCTCATTGTGAATATATTGTTAACAAATGTGAAAATCACCTAAACATGCTTAGGTGCCTCTCTGGTGTATGGTGGGGTGCACATCCCTTTTCTTTGAAACTCGTTTACAACGCAATCATCAGAAGCACTCTGGATTATGGATTGTTCGTTCTCGAACCTGGAAGTTCTATGGCTTTTAAAAAATTGGATCGCATCCAGTCCAAGGCACTACGCATTATTTCGGGTGCCATGAAGTCTAGCCCCATTAATGCACTCCAAGTTGAATGCGGGGAAGCTCCTTTACATCTTAGAAGGCAATTTCTATCTGACAAATATTTGTTCCGGATTCTTCAGATCTCAACTCATCCTCTTATTCCTAAACTGGACTCTTTAGTGTTGCAGATTGAATCTTCAAATTACTGGTCCCATAAACGTGCTCCTTGTTTAGTTGTAAGCTATAAAAAAATCCTATCACTTGCTTCTCCTATTCATCGTTCCAATAAACTTCCGCTATTTAGCAGTAGCTATGAGAGTTTACAATTCAGTCCCATCATAAAATATAACTGTGTAAGTAAATCAGATCCCAATTGCCATTTAAGTTTTAACCGTTTTCTGGCTGAACACCTAGAGTACCACCATATATTTACGGATGCTGCGAAGCGTTCTCCGACGGGTTGTGTTGGGATTGGTACTTACCATTCTCAATACAACATCGTACAAAAAATAAAACTGCCACCTGAGACTTCTGTTTTTACCGGGGAATGTTTTGGCATTTTAAAAGCCATAGAATATATTCGTGTTTTAAAGCTTAAAAAAACTTTAATTTTTACTGATTCTCAAAGTGCTCTTCTAGCCATCAATAAATCTCCTTTCGTACTCAAATCGCAGTTGCCAATCATTTATTTAATAAGAGAATTTGCGTTCCGAACCATCTCTGAGGGTAATACACTGCAGTTTGTGTGGATTCCGGCCCATGCTGGAATCCATGGCAATGAAGTGGCTGACACACTCGCCGTTGATGCGGTGCAATGCGGAGACTTAGTTCCGTAAACAAACTTTTACTTTGACCTCGAGTCTTTACCAAAGACTTTTCTTCGGAAAACCTGGAAGGAAGCTTGGGATATCGGAAGCAAATCGAAAGGTCATTATTTTTCATATATTCAACCAGACGTTCCGGAAAAACCATGGTTTGGCAGGGCAAAGTTTGGCAAGATGGAGACCTCCATTCTGATACGGATGAGATTGGGTCATGTCTGCTCTCCAGCCCATCTTGCCAAACTTCATATCATCGACGACCCCATTTGTCTGTGTGGCACAGACGTAGGTGACTTAGATCACATTTTTTTCTCCTGTCCCTTATATGATCGTTCATCATTTCTCAGTAACCTCTTGTCCCTTCGTACTCCTTTTCCTTCCTCAATACTTTCTTTACTTTGCACAAATAGCTTTCCTGTATATAAATGTATAGTATCTTTCATTACTTTAAATAATATTAAGTTGTAATTTTAGTTAATTATTCAATATAGTATCACTGTTGTAAATACTGATCCTATAGATTTTATCCCAAAATTCCGTGATAACTTATTATAGTTATATTTTCGTTTCCCTAGCTTTGTTTCCTTCTAAGTAAAATAAACATGACATTGGCTGAATGCACAAACCGTGCGAAGCCAAAAGAAAAAAAGAAGAAGTCTCAGGTGGCAGTTTTATTTTTTGTACGATGTTGTATTGAGAATGGTAAGTACCAATCCCAACACAACCCGTCGGAGAACGCTTCGCAGCATCCGTAAATATATGGTGGTACTCTAGGTGTTCAGCCAGAAAACGGTTAAAACTTAAATGGCAATTGGGATCTGATTTACTTACACAGTTATATTTTATGATGGGACTGAATTGTAAACTCTCATAGCTACTGCTAAATAGCGGAAGTTTATTGGAACGATGAATAGGAGAAGCAAGTGATAGAATTTTTTTATAGCTTACAACTAAACAAGGAGCAATTTTATGGGACCAGTAATTTGAAGATTCAATCTGCAACACTAAAGAGTCCAGTTTAGGAATAAGAGGATGAGTTGAGATCTGAAGAATCCGGAACAAATATTTGTCAGATAGAAATTGCCTTCTAAGATGTAAAGGAGCTTCCCCGCATTCAACTTGGAGTGCATTAATGGGGCTAGACTTCATGGCACCCGAAATAATGCGTAGTGCCTTGGACTGGATGCGATCCAATTTTTTAAAAGCCATAGAACTTCCAGGTTCGAGAACGAACAATCCATAATCCAGAGTGCTTCTGATGATTGCGTTGTAAACGAGTTTCAAAGAAAAGGGATGTGCACCCCACCATACACCAGAGAGGCACCTAAGCATGTTTAGGTGATTTTCACATTTGTTAACAATATATTCACAATGAGGAACACTACTTAATTTACGGTCAAGTATTATACCTAGATATCTGAAATTGTCTTTAACTGGAATAGGTATTTCCTTATAAAAGAGATTTATTAAGGGAATATTTCTCTTCCGGGTGAATAAAACAGCTGCGCTTTTAGAAATGGATAAATCCAAACCGTTAAGATGCAACCACGACTCCAAAGTATCTAAAGCAGAATTGATGGCACAGCTTGCTTGTTCAATAGATTGGCTTGAAGAATATAATAACAAATCATCGGCATATTGAAGAACCATAACATGATTAGCTAAGGACGTGTCTAAATCAAATGTGTAAATATTGTACAGAATGGGACTAAGCACAGAACCCTGTGGGAGACCTCTCCATACCAGACGAGATACTTCTTGATCTCCTATTAACATGTTAACAGAGCGTTCAGTCAGGATATTAATAATGAAATTCGACAAATTCAATGGGACTTTTAAGGCTTGTAGTTTATTTTGTAAAACTGATAAAACAACATTATCGTATGCTGCATTAATATCAAGGAAAACTGCAACGGTAGATTGGTTATTAGAGAAGGATAACCGAATATCAGTTGTGAAAATACTTAAACAGTCAGTTGTACTTTTACCTTTTCTAAAGCCATATTGTGATTCTGCCAAAAGACCCTTACTTTCAACGTACCATTCAAGGCGATTTTTAATTAAGTGTTCCGCTAATTTCATCAGAATTGTAGACAAAACTATGGGACGGTATGAAGAAGCGTCAGATGGAATTTTATTTGGTTTAAGGAATGGCAATACCATTTGACGTTTCCATTGAACAGGGATGTTCCCTGTTTTCATAATAGAATTAATAAGCTCTAAATAATAACTGAGGACGTCCTCATTTAAGTTAGCAAAAAAGGAATACGGGATGCCATCGATACCTGGTGCAGAATCCTTGGTTTTATGAATAACACCCTTTAATTCAGTGAGAGAGAATGGTAGGTCTAGTGTCGTGTCTTGCTCAATGGCTACGTCAGACAGGTTATGGTTAATACTCTCAGGTACAAAAGGAGGAGCTAATTTATCTAAAAATTCACTAGCTAAAGAAACGGGAATAGGAGAAGGGTTGTTATAAATGGACCTAAATCTGCGAATATTGCGCCAGACAATCGTAGGGTGAGTATTCAATCGGCGAAATTGATGAGCAAAAACTACGCCAAGAATCAAATTTTTTCTTCTTAAAAAGTTTGTTGGTTTCATTTATTGAATTAGTAACGATTTCAAAATTAATGTCAGACATATCAAGGTTATAGTTGTATTCAGCCTCTTTACGTTTTTTTATTGATTCTGTGCACTCAGAGTCCCACCACGGAGGTGAGGGAATTGTATTATTATTGCTATTTTTTACAGGAAAAACTTCATCTGCCGCTGTGATTAGTATGAGTGCTAAAGCTTCAGCACAACTATTTTCATTGCCATCAGATATAACAGGCAAGGAGCATAACTTTCTGTCAACAATGTTTCTAAATTTGTCCCAGTCATTATTATTTCTATTAGGAAGTTTATGTTTTAAGTTTGTATGCCTTAATGGTGCATTTGGTTGGGATAGAGGATAAGAAATAACTATTGGAAAATGGTCACTACCATAAGTAGAGGTTAGAGTACGCCAATTTAATGAAGAGGCTAAGTTTGGAGAACAGATAGAAAGGTCGATTGCGCTTTGGTTCTGATTGGGATCTGAACGGCGTGTGGCAGCTCCAGAGTTCAAGATGCATAAATTATGTAAGTCTATTATATCTAGTAACTCATCACCATAACAATTAGATGTTGAACAACCCCAAGATTGGTGATGGCAATTAAAGTCCCCCAATATTAAAAATGGCTTTGGAAGAGAAGAAAAGAGATTATTCATCTCCTGAAGAACCGTAGAAGAGGGGTGAGGAATGTAAATAGAAACAAGACAAGTATGGTGCACTTTAATAGCAACAATTGAAATTTCCTCACTATGAGGAGGTAAGGAAATTATAGAGAAAGGGATAGAATTCTTGATAAGTATAGCAACCCCACCATACCCATCAGATCTATCCTCTCTAATGGTTAAATAACCATTAATTTTAAAAATATGATTGGATTTGAGCCAAGTCTCTGCTAAGGCAAAGGCAAAAGGCTCATATTTGTTTAAAATATAAATAACGTCACTCTTTTTGTTCACCAGACTGCGGCAGTTCCATTGGATTATTTTGGATGTGTTGTCCATTTTGAATGGATTGAGATACATTGAAAGAAGTGGCAACGTTGGACGGTGAAATGTTGAACTGAGAGAGAAGATTGTGTAATGCAGAAAGAAAATCGTTTATGGAAAAACTTGTGTCTTTATTTGCATTAATATGATTATTAGAAAGAGCACAACCATTTGATGGCTGGGGAATGACAAAATCTTTAATAATGGCATTGTGAGCCTCTTTATTATATCCTTGTACAGATTTAGGAGGGGAGCGTGGTTTGAGAAAGACAGTCTTTTTATAGCTACTTGTAGTAGGCATTCTATTCGGTAAAGAGATTGATGGAATATCTGCAAAATTTTTGGAGGGAGAAGATAAAAGCGTATCAGCATATGATTTAGTTACTGGGGGATATAATTTTGTGGCTTCAGCATAAGATACTGAACTTTGTGCCATGTATGTTTTAATTGATTTTTGCCTTAAAAATTCTGGGCAAGACTTATTAGTAGCATAGTGAAAACCAGAGCAATGGCAGCAAGATGCACTTTCAGGTTCTCTTTGACAACTGTCTCCAGTGTGGTCTTGACCACATTTAAAACAGCGAGGTTTGGACCTGCACTGAATTTTAGTGTGACCAAAACGACAGCAATTGAAGCACTGAACGGTAGGGAAAATATATAAATCTACAGGTAATGCATTGTAGCACATAAAAATTCTTTTAGGTAAAACCTGTCCATCAAATGTAACAACTATGGATTGGGAAGGTTTCCAAGTAGTTTTACCATCAACATTCGTTTTAAAATTGAGGCGTCTGACTTTTAAAATTGGACCACAACCAATAGGCACAGTTATATTATCAATAACTTCCTCTGGAGACCATTCCGCAGGAACACCACGTACTAAACCCATTCTAGTAACATTAAAAGTAGGTATAAAAGCTTTATAATTATGTGTTTCGAGACTATTGTTTGTAATAAAGGAATTTGCGTCCAGGAAATTCGAAAAAGATAAAGATATTTTATTGCGCCCGATTTTTTTGACGCTACCGTTTATTATATTTTTGAAAGCGTTGCGCTTTAAAAACTTGCCAAATGTGATTGGGTGCAATGTGGTTCCATCATCAGGTGTAATATTATTTTTTTGAATATGAATAACGAATGGCGAGTTGTCAGTTTTTTCATAACTTTTTCTGCCAATCTGAGTGGAAACCAAGGACGGAGCAGGAATATCAGGCATTTTTTTAGTGAGAACAACGTTGGAAACAAGTGTTTCGGAGCAGTTAGGCTCCAATGTAGAAGCTAATGAAGAGTCCGTGCAACCACAACCCGAAGACTCGGAACCGTGGTTTTTACGGGTACGGCGACGCTTATTGCAGTGTTTGCAAACATGCACACGGCTTCTTTTTAAGTGACGAGCTGAAGATGACCCATCGGTATCCATGCCCGACTCATTGGATAGTATGGTAACAAAATTGCCTGCCGGGGGCACAAAGGCCCCCGGGTCAGGCGGTTCGTTCATTTCCCGCTAAATTAAAATAAAAAACTTACCACTACCGAAGAAAATACACAAAACTAATATTAAAACTATATATAAAATAGAAAAGAACACTAAAACTACGACTACTGATCCTATATTACAAGTTTTTTCAATTTAAACAATTTTCTCAAAAAAGGACGCGTCCGCCAAGTTCGAAGTTTCCCGCGCTTTTTTTCCAGCGCTTCCTTTAAAACTTATATTACTCTTTGGCGCTCACCATAGATAAAAAAAAACAATAAACAATAATAAAACTCTACGTACACTGGTGGGCAGGGCTGCCAGGTAATAAAACGCAGCAATCGTACATCAGTCATAGAAAAGTCGTACGCCCAAGGAGAGAAAAAAAAAGTCGTACATTAATATTATTTTCCATTGTAAATACTCAAAATATTATTATTTTACTTGTTTCGTACAACATTTCTGTATTCATAAGTCCAATTATATCGAATGTCGGCTTAAAATTAGTGGAGTTTCCGCCGCTGGTTTGAATAAATTGCTTTGCCAATAAGGTCCCATTCAAGGTTTTATTTGATAAACTATTTCTTAGTTTCGTTTCAACTAAATTAACTTCACTGTATGCCTCTTTTTAAGACTACCATTCCTAACATTTCTCACTGAGGTGTATTTGAAGGACTCTCACCGCCATGGAATTAGTTAAGCCTCCTCGGAATTTGCGGGCAGTAATTTCCGCAAATTCTTCACTTCTTTTTGACTTCGTTAGTTGGAGTTGAATGTTTGGCTGTTCTAGGTGCCTGCACTGACATCTCCAAAGGTTCTATAATACGACACGCCTCTTTGAAATTTCTTCATTATTTAGTTTCTCTAAGTATCTTTCCAGTGTTCTTATTACACTTTCTACCATTAGCAGCAGCCTGAAGTTGCCATGAAATAGTAACTTCAAATACTTACAGTGGCTGTTGCCGTCACAGGAAAGACTTTGTCAGACTCAGAGTTAGAGCATCAAAGAAATAGCATCAGACTTCTACCATAAACTATTCGTAAAACAAACACCAAACGTAGTAAGAGAAAAACATACCGAGTCAATATTCGAAGCCACTCTAGAACCCGTACCTTCAATTTCATCAGTAGAGGTAGAGAAAGCAATCAGGAGTCAAAAGGCGGGTAAAACTCCTCGTCCAGATAAGATCACAAGTGAGCTGCAGCAGGTATCAATAAAAGTACTGATACTCATTTTTGTTGTAACAGCTATTGTTAATTTTGCTGTCAAGATTTGGAATAAAAGGCTATAGAATTCTATTATTGTTAAGTTTGATGAGTTTTGTAAAGCTCGCGGCTTTTTTAATACGGTAAGGCCTATAACTACATTAGACATAATGTCCTCAAGTGTGTCAACGATAAGACACATCAGGGTCCTCGATTCCAACGAACATCCTTGGGGCCCTCTCCCTGCATTAGCACTGCACCAAGGCAATATCCACTGCTGTCGATCTTCAACGATTCGTCGGCTACAGACTTTTCCTTGATTCCTAAATCATTCCTCGGCACAGGTTGATGCTTCTACCTTCATCAGCTCCAACCTGGCGCCGAATTGAAATCTGATGCTATATGGATGCCAGCGCTATGGCTTATCGTTAAAACACCAGCTGATCTGTGGTAAGTCCGACCGAACCTGACCGAAAAGCTAACAATATGTACACTTCGGTCTAACACGCCTTTGCCAGTCACTATCGCTATAATTATTTTTCTCGTTGGACGTTTGCAAGGCAACTCACCACCGCCGACCACCAAACATCAAAAATTTTTGGTTAACATTTATGCTCAAACGTTAATTACGTTACTGCGCGGCGACGGGAGTGTTTGCTTAATAAAGTCGCTCTCGCTGGCGCTGTGTGTATACTTAGCATTACACATTAGCAGGGGAAGGTCGGGCAAAGCTAATTGTAGATGGCGTGACCATAGCTAGGTCCCTACGGCCTACAATACATTTGACATTTCGTTCATTCATTTCATTTTATGTTCATTCATGAGTTTGATTTTATTTCATTAATTCGTTATTTTCCGCGATTTCAGTATTTTAAATCAAGTAATTGACATGGAAAATGTCAGAATTTTAAACCTTGAATATTTCCTCGTAATTACTTTCAAAATGTTTCCGAAATTAACTCGAATTCAAAAAAATCTCCACGAATAGCTTTAAACCACAATGTTCTAAGTTTAGGGGCTTTCGGGAAATGGTAGACTCCAAGTTCGGAGCATCTAGGAACACAAAAAGGCTTCAATTATCGTTAAAATAAAATAAAATCACATGACGCCTTGTATTATTGGCTTGTGTTGGGAACTAGCTACGACAGCGCCATTTTGACAGTTGCCTTCCCCGTCAGTCAGTGGGTTTTTAAGTTTGATAACTACGTTATGCCTAATAAATGCAGACAAAAAAAATGTGTCATCTTGTCGTCAAAAAATGTGACAATTAACGTTTGTACGACCTAAGCATCGAAATCGTACGGAAAACGTACGATTTGTTGACTTAAAGACATATTTGCAAGCTATCGATGACAAATGGCACATTTTCTTCATCATGTTGACATTTGCAGACGAGTTTTGGGGTAGGTAATCAAACAACGTTTTGTCCATTCCTGATTGCGGAAGGGCATTCAGTGAAGTTAATTTACGAAACTACGAAATTGTTTAATAAATGAAACCGTGAATGAATACCTACATTTTAATAAGAAGATTTGTACGATTTTTTTTCCTTGGGCGTTCGACTCAAGACTGGTTTACGACCACAAAGTACTTTTACTATTTTCGACTGCTGCGTATTTTTACTTGGCAGCCCTTTTTATTATTATACTCTTTGCTGGCAGCCCTATGTGTCAGTGAGTGGAGTATACGCGTATTGTATACAAAATAAACTGTTTTATAAAACATTTTCTCTGAACATTAATTAAAATATTTAATGAATGAACATGAAGTAAAATATTTAATGTTTACATTTGTTTCTGTGAGTCGTAAATGTTCTGTGTTGTGCTAAGAAGAGTAACCTGATAGATTGGAAAATGTAAGTTAAGATTTTACGAATTATTTTTCACAAATACAATTTGTTTTCACAGCGAATAGTGTATGCTTAAAGTTACTTACTTACTCAAATCAAATTAATTAATCACCTATTAACATTCACTTTCCACTATTAAAATTAGTTGCTCATTTATGATATACGCGATTGTAATATTATGTGGCGATTTCTTTGAAGTGGTGTTTGGAAAATTTTGTTTTGTCATGCTTAGTGTACTCACTACTTATACTTGATCTTTTAATCCATTTATATAATACCAGCTGTTTCTGAATGAAAAGGATGTGAGTTGTGACAAAGTCAAAGGTGAGATGGTGTTTGATGTGAAAATAAATGATAAAAGTGTGGAGCAATTGAATGAGTTTGTCTATTGGGGAGTTCACAAGAGATGGAAATATTAATGAAGATGTGGAAAAGACAGTAAACACAATAAATAAAGTGTTTCATGCTTAATATGCTATAGTGACCAACAAGTTGATGTCCATAGAAGCTTGACTGGCTGTTCACAATAGTGTCTGGTGCCTATGCTTATGTGTGGTATTGAATCTTGGGTAAGGAGGCATGTAGGATAAATGTCGTGGGAAATACACTCCTTGCAAAGTATGAGTGTTGAAACAAAGATTTAGTAATGATGTGTTAGGACAATGTTGTACAAAAGAAGCGTTAGTGACAAAAATGTAAAAGTGTATGGTTAAATGGTTTGGTCATATTGAGAGAATTATTGAAAGGTGAGTAGAAAGGAAAACGTATTTACAAGGCAGGTGTGAATGGAAATACTGGGACGGGATGCCCTGGAATGACTTACTTATACTGACTTTGTTGGTGATGTTCTTCAGATAGGTCAGGTGCATAGTGCTCGCAAACGGCATGCATATGACCTGATTTATAAACTTAAACGAAGCAAAAGAAGTATGTAAGGAATGTAGCAGGTGGTGTTCTTTCTTCCTATCGCCATGGAAAGGCGTAAGTGTAGCGTGGTTATATAGCCATTGCCTGCGATTTTGTCTGCATTTATTTTATAATAAATAAGACTTTCATTGTTTCGCTCCATAAACGCCACTGATGTCGCGATTGGCGTGGCCACCTACTGGGCCCAACTCACCTAAAATAATAAATTATTATATTTGTTGTATATATAAAGGTACCTACATACTTCGTAGTTTATAAGTTTGTGTCTGTTAGGTTTTAATTAAGTCTACCCTCTAGGATATTATTGGTCCTACCCTACTCTTATGATTTACTCACTTGTCTTTCTAGGCTACTTAGCTCAATACACAAATTACGAAATTTTGTGTTTTATTGAAGACATAATATTGGCGACGAGTAGAAAACATGACAATGGAGTGTAAATCAGTGAAAGAATCATGTTCAGTCTTGACCTGAAAATTTTCAAATGCGTCTAGTGATGTAAAATATCTAAAAATAATGCATTATTTTTGCTTATTGCGTATCACTTATTTGAATTTTCAAATAAAGCCAAGAAAAAAAGCAATGTTACTATGTTTATCATTCCTAATAGACTTTCGGAAACGGAGCGTGTTTTACACACGTTCCGTTTCAAATAATACGAAAAACTTGTTCGTTCGTCATGTGGTTATTGAATGTTTCTAATAACCAATTGGTATTAATTTTTTACTTTACTTAATATTTTATGACCAGCTATGATTTTTTTTTGGTTCTACATGTGTTGGTGTGGAAAGAAAAATAAGTGTACAGTTGACAGGTTACGCATAAAACCATAGACTACAATTTATACTACACGGTTTGACACTTCGCCTTTTATGCACGAGGCTGTGAGTTCAAATCCGGGCACCAAGCCTGGTGATTAATGCTCGTGCCTTCTTTGTATGAGTTGAGTCCTTTGCCCAGCAGTGGGATAGTAATAGGCTGGTATCATAGATTGCTCTAACTTGCACAAAATGTAGTGTAGAAAACAAGGATGGCCTATCATCACATGTGAAGTCTCAGTATCGGCGGGATATTACGAGAATATAACTGCTGTTTGCGGCCTCATGCCGATTTGATAATGATATTAATTACATTGAAGAGGGATTTATTTCACAGTAATCGAAACTCTCTCAGCGACTAACTATGAAACAATTTGATGTTAACATCGTAATCGTATAGTTTTTGAGGCTAAACAGCTGTCAAACCTTATCTGACAGCTGTGTAACCTCAAAAACCTCTTTGCTTAATAGTATTTTTCCCTGGCCTCTAAATGAAAAGATGATATGATATTGTGTTATTATAAATAATAATTGTTAATAGACAACACTAGTTGTAAGTAGACGCGACCTGTAAAACGAATCATGTGACAGGTCAATCAATGTATGGAAAGTGGGCATGATTCTTTCATGAGTTCAATGTGAAATGTGATAATTGGGACAATTACATCGACAGACTTAAATATTGTTTTGAGGCGAATGGCGTCGTATTAGATTCGTCTAAAAGGGCAAATTTCTACACAGTGTGCGGCGTACAAGTGTTCGAGACTCTTCTGGCGTTGATTACACCTAAAAAGTCTAGTGAAGTAACATTTAGTGAAATTGAAGCGATCCTAACCAAACATTACAGCCCAAAACCGAATGAAATTTCTATGTCGTTCAAATTTTATAAGCGCGATCAACTACACAGATAATCCGCTGCGGAATACATAGCTCAACTCAGAAAAATCACTGCCGGTTGTAACTTTACGGACATGGAAAGGATGCTTCGTGACAGATTGGTATGCGGTATGAACAATCACAACTTGCAATACGAACTGCTCAAGAAAGATAATTTGCGATACCATGACGTAGTGGATGCTATGCTATCGACCGAGAGTGCGGGCAGGGACGCTCGTATGATGCAGAGCGCCTCCGTCACCGGCGCCGCCGCCGCCGTCAGCTACGACGCGACGGCAGTGGACGCTGCGGCGACGTCGTCGCCGTCATGTGAGCCTATGGACGTCAACGCCGTGCAATCCAAAGCAAATGTTCGACTATGTTATCGATGTGGAGACCGGCACGCGGGCGAATGTCGCTTTGTTAACGCCGTGTGTCACTTTTGTAAGAAGAAAGGTCACATCGAGAGAATATGCACCGCTGTAGCTGCTAGCTGCAAAACATCAAAACATTCGTCCGTCGGCACAGCGAACGCTTCACTGACGAGTAGGTGGAGCCACGCAATATTTATATGATCGACACAACTCGCGAGCGCTGCGTCGGTACGCGTACGCCACCATACGGATTGATGATGTACTAATCATAACTATAATAATTTCGTATTACTTAGCTCCTATTGGTTAGTTTATTCATATAAGATTTATACGTAACCACTACTTGTGTAGAATTTTAGCATTAAGACTGTACATATTTTAGCACTAGAATACATATCAAACACTATCATCTGGAGTTTCACTTGAATACCTACCAAGCGCTACAGTGGTGACCCCGACGTGATAACCGTCAAGGAACTCCAGATTCGAATTTTTCGAAACCGCTACTGCATACTTCAACCAGCTGTATCAAACCATGGCGAACAACAACGACCAAGTTCAAGAACTCTCTGGTGTTTCGACGTCGCTGCGCATCCCACCTATCTGGCGCGACAGGATACGACTGTGGTTCGCGCAATTCGAAGCCGTCATATCTCCACAAAAGAAGGGGGACCAAACAATGTTCGAGCTAGTCATCGGTCAACTTGAGCGGCAAGATCTCGACGAAATAGCAGACATCATTCTCCATCCACCGGAAAAAAATCGGTACGAAGCACTGAAAAACCGATTGCTCCAGGTTTATGAAGAATCCGAGCAACGACAAGTACAGCGATTACTATCCGAAATGGAACTCGGCGACTTAAAACCATCGCAGTTGTTACGTCGCATGAAGAATCTCGCCGCTGACAACATAAAAGACTCAGCGCTGCGTATTATGTGGACTAATCATCTACCACAATCCGTACGAGCAGTCCTCGCCGTCAGCGATACCATCGCGAAATACTCCGATATTCATGAGCTAGCGATGATGGCGGACAAGATCCTCGAACAAACACAACCACAAGGCGCGATCGCTGCAGTAGCCACAACACATACCTCTCCACAACTTCTACCTACATCTATCGAGGAGAAGATCGACATACTTACAAGAGAAATCGCAGAACTCAAGGCAAGTCAGTCGAACCATCAGCGAGGCAGACAATTCAGCAGATACCGCTCAAAATCACGCTCGTCAAGCAGGCCCAATCAACATCGCACACAGCGCAGCAATACGCCACGACGAACTGAACAAACAGGAATCTGCTATTACCATCGCAAGTTCGGAAAGGAAGCACAAAGATGCACGCGTCCATGCAGTTTCGAAGAGGGAAAAGCTCCTTCGGGAAACTAAAACGTGCGTTGGACGAGGCGGGAACCTGCGCAAACAATACATCATACCGCCTATTCATAACAGACAGAAACTCACGTCTGTCATTTTTAATTGACACTGGTGCGAACGTCTCCGTCATACCGAGAAGAAAAGGCGGGAAAGCAACGCCGACCGATTTTTGCTTGTACGCAGCGAACAATACAGTCATCCCAACATACGGTGAACAAACACTACAGTTGGACTTAAACCTGCGAAGACCATACACCTGGAAGTTCATCGTCGCTGCAGTCAGCAAGCCCATCATCGGTGCTGATTTCCTAAAACATCACCAACTACTTGTCGACATAGCCAGCCGTTGTCTCGTCGACAAGGTTACCAACCTCATTGTTAAGGCACCAGTCACATATTCCGCCGAGCCATCAATAAGGAGTATCGACGTTGACCAGCCATATCACCAACTAATCAGCAAGTTCCCAGACATCTTGAGGCCATCATGCATAAAGGATACTCCAAAACACCGTGTGGAACACCACATAGAAACCACCGGACCACCCCTATACAGCAAAACTAGACCATTACCCCCACATCGATACCTGTCCGTGAAGAAGGAATTTGAGACGATGATGCAGCAAGGAATATGCCGTCCAAGCAAAAGTCCCTGGTCCACACCACTGCACGTCGTACCTAAGAAAAATGGTGACATTCGCGTATGTGGTGACTACAGAAGGTTGAACGACGTTACCAAACCGGACCGATATCCAGTACCACGCCTCAAAGATTTCACCTACCTACTACATGGGAAGAAAATCTTCACTACTCTTGACCTAAATCGTGCTTACCAACAACTACCAGTATATGAACCGGACATCGAGAAGACAGCCATCACAACACCCTTTGGCCTATTCGAATTTCCACGAAT
This sequence comes from Dasypolia templi, assembly GCA_963555695.1. Taxonomy (NCBI): domain Eukaryota; kingdom Metazoa; phylum Arthropoda; class Insecta; order Lepidoptera; family Noctuidae; genus Dasypolia; species Dasypolia templi. The sequence goes on from OY743136.1 coordinate 14,587,416, forward strand.
GTGTCCAGGACTGAAAAATGCCGGACAGACATTCCAACGGTTCATTCATCAAGTACTCATCGGATTGGACTACGCATTCCCATTCATTGATGACGTCATAATAGCATCAGAAAATGAAGCACGACATATTGAAGATTTACAAGAAGTATTGCACAGATTAGACAAGTACGGTATCACCATAAACCCCTCAAAATGCGTCTTCGGCAAAGAAAACGTCAAGTTCCTAGGATACGGAGTGTCAAGAGATGGAATCGAACCACCGCTAGACAAGGTCAACGCTATCACTGCGTACCCCAAACCCGAAACGATACAAGACCTACGACGATTTATTGGTATGGTAAACTTTTACCGAGACAGTGTACCAAACGCAGCTCACATACAAGCACCACTCAACGCGTTTTTGCACAATTCCAAAAAGCGTGACAAGACGAAAATCGACTGGAACACAGAAGCACTACAAGCTTTCGAGTTATGTAAAGTCAGCATTCAAAACGCAGCTTTACTCGCTCACCCATCTCCATCACCAACGGACGCAATTTCCCTCATGTGCGACGCGTCGAATACATGCGCCGGAGCCGTGCTACAACAACGTGTAAACCAGAAATGGATACCCCTTGGCTATTTCTCGAAGAAATTCTCTGACACACAACAGCGATATAGCACATTTGACAGAGAATTATTATCAATATACATGGCTATCAAACACTTCAGAAAAATGTTTGAGGGAAGAGAACTTACAGTTTACACGGATCACAAGCCGCTAACCTACGCCATACGCAAGCCACCATCGGATAGCGATACACAGCGGCGCACTCGTCAGCTGTTATTTATCAGCGAGTTTACGACGGACATACGTCACGTGAGCGGAGTAAACAATGTCGTCGCCGACGCACTCTCACGCATCGAAACCATCGAACTGCCATCTCCAATTGATTACGACGAATTAGCACAAGCGCAAGACAAGGACAGCAACATACCCACCTTATCAAAACAAACAAACATTCAACTCAAGAAAATCATCGTACCCGGTACTAACAAACCAATCATCTGTGAAACATCGACGTCACACATTCGTCCATACCTACCAGATGACTATCGTCGCATCGCATTTAACGCCGTGCATAATACAAGTCACCCTGGATTACGAACTACGCGCAAACAAATGCAACAGCGTTACTTCTGGCCAGCAATGAATACCGACGTTGGCGAGTGGGCGAAGACATGTACCGCGTGTCAACAATCGAAAGTACAGCGTCACAGCCACAGTGAAATCACAACGTTCCCGCCAAGCGAACGATTTCAACACATCCACGTTGATATTGTTGGACCTCTACCTACATCGTCGTATGGACACCGGTACCTGCTGACCATCATTGATCGATGCACACGTTGGGCAGAAGCAGTACCTCTGCAGGAAATAACAGCCGAAGTCGTCGCAAGAAAGCTGTACGAAACCTGGATTGCACGTTTTGGTTGCCCTATCAGAATAACAACCGATCAAGGGCGACAATTTGAGAGTCGACTGTTTCAAGACCTCGCACTATTACTAGGAGTGGAAAAAACCCGTACTACTGCTTACCACCCGCAGAGTAACGGCATCGTAGAACGCTGGCACCGATCATTAAAAGCCGCGCTCATGACGCGACTAGAGAATAGCAACAAGTGGATTATCGAACTACCTACTGTATTGATGGGACTACGAGCCGCGACGCGTACTGACACCAACACTAGCGCTGCGCAGCTCACCTACGGACAAGCATTACGACTACCAGGCGATTTCTTATCACCATCGCCAACTGCAACGAAGATGGACCCTAACTATGTTGATAACCTCCATCACATTATCACGAAACTCACGCCGACATACCAACCGCATTCAAACAAGCAATGTATGTTCGTGCACAAGGATTTACAAACATGCAGTCACGTGTTCGTACGTGATGACACTGTCCGCAAGCCGCTGCAACGTCCGTATAAAGGTCCGTACCAGATTATGGAAAGGAACGAGAAGTACTTCACGATACAGTTGCCTGGACGAGCCGCAAACATATCGATCGACCGACTAAAACCGGCATACATGATCAACACTGAAGATCATCACGAACACAGTACCAGACATACACCACCATCAGCACCAGATCCAGCACTAGCTAGCACAGAAGATCACTCAAGCCATCTTCCGACGAGCAAAAGCGACGTTGCACACCGCACCAGATCAGGCAGGATCGTCAAAATGCCAGTACGCTTCGCTCGGAGGGGAGTACTGTAGCTGCTAGCTGCAAAACATCAAAACATTCGTCCGTCGGCACAGCGAACGCTTCACTGACGAGTAGGTGGAGCCACGCAATATTTATATGATCGACACAACTCGCGAGCGCTGCGTCGGTACGCGTACGCCACCATACGGATTGATGATGTACTAATCATAACTATAATAATTTCGTATTACTTAGCTCCTATTGGTTAGTTTATTCATATAAGATTTATACGTAACCACTACTTGTGTAGAATTTTAGCATTAAGACTGTACATATTTTAGCACTAGAATACATATCAAACACTATCATCTGGAGTTTCACTTGAATACCTACCAAGCGCTACACCGCTAAAAAGAAAAGTCGTTCTGAAACGATTAACTTAGCCGAAAACGAGACTGACGTGGATCTTAATGGCATTTATAACATAGAGATCACGACGAGCTCTCGCGTTCGGCATACGAGGTGAAAATGCTAATGGAAGGCGCGCAGGTAGCGATGGAAGTGGACTCCGGCGCCGCTTTCTCCTTGGTGAACCAGCAGACGTGGGCGCGAGTGCGCTCGCGCAGCACCTTGCGCGCGGTACCCAACCGCCTATGTACGTGGAACAGCTCGCCCTTCACAGTGATGGGACAAGTTCAAGTGCAAGTACAATATAAAGACATTAAGTGTGTTTTGAATGTCATTGTAGCTAAGGGCTCGGGACCGAATTTGTTGGGACGTAACTGGTTCGAGGCACTGGGTATTACTTTAAATGTTAATATGATATCTGAACTTGACATGTCTGCGACCGATCAGATAATTAGTAAGTACAGCGAGGTTTTCAGAGACGGACTCGGTACTTACAGGGGGAACCCTGTAGCTATACATTTGAAACCAGGTGCGAGTCCTAGGTTTTTGAAGGCACGTCCCGTACCCTATGCTATTAAAGACAATGTTGAAAAAGAGATAGATCGTTTAGTGGGGGAAGGAGTACTTCGCCCTGTGTCTTTTTCAGAATGGGCGACTCCGGTTGTTCCAATACCCAAACGAAACGGGGACATTCGTCTTTGCGGTGACTACCGTAGTACGGTTAATCAGGCTACCGAGTCTGATACCTACCCTATGCCGACTGCAAGTAAAGTGTTTGCTACGATTGCGGGTGGCAAATTTTACACGACACTCGACCTTGACCGTGCATATACACAGGTGGTCGTCACAGAAGCCACAGCACAGCTGTTAACCTTAAACACTTGCAAAGGTTTGTTTTCAGTACACAGACTGGCTTTTGGTGTTAAAGCCTGCCCGGGAATTTTCCAGCGCTTGATGACGGCGTTGCTGGCGGGAGTTACCGGCGTCGCGGTACTGATCGATGACGTCATCATTAGTGGCCGGACCATGTCGGAGATGACGCAGCGCCTCGCCACTGTACTGGAGCGCATCGGTAAGGCAGGTTTGCGGCTCAATCGGAACAAATGTAAGTTTGCCAAAGAACGTGTAGAGTTTCTTGGTTTTGTCATAGACGCTGAAGGTATTCATCCACCTAGCAAAGTTGAGTCTATCGTCAAAACTCCTGAACCGAAGAACGTTCAACGGCTACAAGCGTTTTTGGGATTATATAATTTTTATGAGAGGTTCGTACCTAACAAAGCTACCATGCTCGAGCCCCTACATAGATTGCTCGACAAAACACAATCTTGGCAATGGACAGACAGGGAGCAAAGGAGCTTTGACACGGCTAAAAGGCTGCTGTCATCTGACTTAACGCTCGTTCATTACTATTTAAATAAGCCGTTGGTACTCACCTGCGACAGCTCAGAATACGGCATCGGCGCTGTTTTATCCCACGTTATGGAAGACGGACAGGAGCGCCCCGTAGCTATGAGTTCCAGAACTCTACATATCCACGAACGCCGTTACTCACAATTAGACAAAGAGGACACTGCTATTTCATTTGGAGTTAGCAAGTTTCATAACTATGTAATGGGAAGATCCTTCACTATAGTCACGGACCATAAACCGTTGTTGGGCATATTCGATCCGAAGCGACCTATGCCCACAGTCTTGTCGCCTCGCCTATCGAGGATCGCAATTATGTTTACGTCGCATAATTACGAAATTGTGTACAAACCGGGACAACTGATTGGTCACGCTGATGGATTGAGCCGATGGCCACAGCCGGTTCCCGACCAACCTGAACAGCAGTTATGTGACGTGTTGCTGATGGCAGAGACACCTACAGACTTCCCTGTGGATGCTGACCAAATAGCATTAGCAACAAAGCGAGATAGGGTATTATCTCGTGTCAGTCATAATTTACTAAGCGGTACGCCAGCTAGAGTTACTGATGATGAACTGCGTCCATACTGGTTACAACGTTCGGAACTTCATCTCTTGGGATGTTAAGATTCCTCGAATGCTACTAGGATTGCGGGTAACTCCTTGCACAATAACTAACAAGAGCCCCTGTGAGCTCTTGATGAACAGGCGCCTACGTACCTTGTTAGATGTTATACATCCGGATAATCGTGTGCAAAATAAAACTAATCAACAGATTACCAATAATGCTCGTAAAGTAACTCGAGAAACTAATGTGGGCCAAAGTGTGATGTATAGAAATTATAGTAGTGGACCTCTGTGGTTGCCTGGTACGGTGGTTAAAAGGCGAGGGCCATCCAACTATCAAGTTGCAACCGGTGATGGTAATGTTGTTAACCGACACATAGACCAACTGGTTAAAAAGAAATTTACAGAAGATGCAGACCGAGAAGGAGAGAGGGAGAAGGAAGAAGTTAATAATGACTAGGTCAGTTTGGAAGTGGAAAATTGTGAGGGGGAAATAGGAGGTACATGCTCCAGTGAAGAAATAATTGAAATACCGAGTCAGGACAAATGGGCAGAGATGTTAGGTATACCTAGTGATTATGAGTCTGGTTATGTTGGGGGTAAGATTAAAAGTAAAGTTGTATCTCATACAAAAGGCCCCTATGAAAGGCCTCAGCAAATGTATATTGCATAGACATAATGTTAATGTAGATATTTAAATAATTACAAAATTGTTGACTTTAAGTATAACTTAAAGTTTTAATATATTTTGTATACTTGGGGGAAAGGTATGTTGTATATAGGTACCTACATACTTCGTAGTTTATAAGTTTGTGTCTGTTAGGTTTTAATTAAGTCTACCCTCTAGGATATTATTGTTCCTACCCTACTCTTATGATTTACTCACTTGTCTTTCTAGGCTACTTAGCTCAATACACAAATTACGATATTTGGTGTTTTATTGAAGACATAATAATATTTTTGCCATACACTTAAAAAGAAGAATTCTTCCACTTCATTTTTAGTTTTTATTTGTTGTGACTTTTGAGTCTAACTTTAATCACAAGGCCTAGCCGTGCCCCTATAGATATTTAGAGAAAGAACTTCTTGTTTCATTCTGATGTTTATTTAGACCATACTCAGAAACCTGACGGAAGGCAAGGGGTTGTATAAGACTCTTTTTCTTGTACTTGTATTGGCACGAATTACAATGACAATGAGAATAACTCACTCCCTCCCTAGTATAGCCAGATAGCAAGGATACCATGACAGAGTGGGAACACCCACAAAGGCACGAACACTCATCATTCCTGTTTTTTTCTTCTGGATTGAGGCTGATATGTGCTATGTGTATTCTCCTTCAAGTTTCTTGGTAGCGATTATAAAAATTATAGGTAGAAACTAGAATCCAGTTGAGCATAGTATTATCATTAGACTAGAACTAGCCAAGACTAGTAGTTAGGAACAATTAAGCCATTGATTAAGGCTTTGAAACATTATTATTGTACCAGAAGCAGCTGGATGAAGAACTAGCATGTGAGCGTTAAAATAGGCTATACATACAGACCCTTTCATCTTCTTCTTTTCGTTTCGAAGGTTACTGTTACTTACATTGTTTGGGAACAGTAGGTGGCCAAGTTTGGAGGAGAAAAATATTATATTATTGGTATCTTAATTTCCGATTTCAATAACTTCTTGTATTGTACAGTGGTACAATACAAGAAGTATACTGCTTGTACTTATGCAAAATGCAAAAGTTTTGATATATTTCTAGAGACAGTTTTCCAAAATCTATCAAGACACACAAAAACTGAGTATCTTATATAAAATCAAAATATTGTAACAAAAACTTGGTGTAAATACCAAGTTTTTGTTACAATATTTTGATTTTATATCTAAGTTCCTAATGTCTAAATTTTCGACCTCATCCAGTGAAGCTAGAATAGTTTTCAACACGTGTGAGTAGTTTCTGAGGAACACTTCCAGTTACGGCAGACCAAATCACAAAATTACGTATAATTCGTAGGCCGTACTACGCCAGAGCCTACGCAGTCGTGGAGGCTGTATAGCAACTAAAGTCGCAAAAGGACGCAAAAAAACCTTTAATATTTTCAAAATAGACAGTTCAACCTTTAATATGTGAGAGTATTTGACTATGGTTGTAATTAGTTGTAAGTCTATGTGAAGTCAACTATAAGATTAATATTTGTTAGAAATACTGTGTGGCGTAGCACGTAAAAACACGTCATATTAAGTTGGACAAAATTAAAAAATATAACTAATTAGTAATACGAGGGCGGATCAGTAAGTTCGTGACTTTTTGAATGAAACACAGGTTTTAGATAAAAAGTTATTTAATTTTCGACATAGTCTACCTTTGAGTTCTATACACTTTTTATTTTTTTTGTTCCCGCTTTGAGTTCTATACACTTTTGTTTTTTTTTGTTCCCGGGGTGGAAAATCCTCATGGATGTCCTCCGCCCGCCTCAGGGCGGAGGACATCCATGAGGATTTTATTTGAGGGTCTGTCAGACTCTTACTGACTAAAAACCATCCCGGTGTTCTATCTCACACCTACGTCGGGGTCGCGAGAACATATGATTCTTCCGCGACCCTGACTGGTGCCGGCCTGCCTCTGCGGGCCGCCTCGGGTTGGGGGGGGGGAGTGAGGTGTGAGACTCCCCCCGCAACGTCTAAGAGGGGCGCGCGTGGAACACTACGCGCCGCCACCTCGGGTTCTGATGTAGGGTGGCGGACGTCCCCGAGTCCTCAGTCCCTGGACCCATTTAGGGGGGCTGGAAGAGGGCGTTGTCCGCCCTCCGCCTGCGCCCGGTGCGCCTGCTGCGGATCGGGAGAGTGGACGGGATCTCTCTCCCTTTCCGCAGCCTCCTTCTGCGAGATCACTGTTTCGCAGAAGGAAACCACCGCGTCCCAGGACTCGACGCTGCCGACCATCGCACTCACTACGGCCGGCAGCGACAGGTCACTGCCTACTTCAGAGATGAGGGCACGGCGCGGCTCCTCCCAAGCGGCACACTCTGCCAGCGTATGCCACGCTGTGTCCTCCCGGCAGTCGACGCAGTGGTGACACCAGGCGTCCGGCTCCATGTTTATGCGACACAGGTACTTCCCGAGACCATGCCCCGAGAGCACCTGCGTCGCCCGAAACGACAGGGAGCCGTGCCTCCTCCCTAGCCAGAGGTCGAGCACTGGCCGGACCGCCTCGATGGTGACGAGGCCGGCGTTAGGGCGTGAGAGCCTGTCCCGCCATTCCGCCACCAGGACCTCGCGAAGCTGCGACCGACGCTGCTCCATATGGCGCTGCATCGGCCGCTCGCCCCGCGCCCTCGCTTCCTCGCGCCACCGATAAAGTGACGCGAGCACCTTCGCATCTAGGTCCCATCGCGGGAATCCGGCCAGTGCACAAGCCGCCTCGTAGGAGATCGTGCTATACGTGCTTATGACTCTGACGGCCATTGCTCTCTGCGGCTTTCGCAGAACAGAGATGCTAGCGGCCGTCAGGTCAGCCGTCCAGATCGGAGCCCCGTAAAGGGCCATCGATCGCACGATCCCCACGTAGAGCCGCCTACAAGCGGCGCTCGGGCCCCCTTGATTCGAAAGCAGCGTTGCCAGGGCCCCAGCCGCGCCCAACAACTTGGGCGCCAGCCGCCGGAAGTGGGGTCCGAAGTCCCACCGGCTGTCAAGCACCAATCCCAGATATTTCATGGTGGGCTCGACAGCGATCCGGACCCCCCGACCACAATGTGTGATCCGGCCGGCGGCGCCCGCCGGGGGCCATGAAACACCATGGCCTCCGACTTGTTGAGGGCCACCTCCAGGCCGAGGCGCCGTATGCGGCTCACCGTCAGTGAGGCCGCTGCCGCCGCGAGCAACGCTGCCTCCCTGTGCGGACTCCCCCGGGCCGTGTCCGCGCCCAGCGGGAGCTCGCCCCTCAGCACCCAGTCGAACCCGATGTTCCACAGGAGCGGTTCCACGACCGATCCCTGTGGAACACCGCACGACACCTGGCGCTGGTTTCCGCCATCACGGAGTTCTATACACTTAGTCCAACGTTTCTCCAATTTTTTTATCCCTTCCGAAAAATATGATTTGTCGAGGTCATCAAAATAGGCATTCGTTTGTGAGATGATTTCGTTGTTGGAGTCAAATCTCTTTCCGCCGAGCCATTTCTTCAAGTTTGGGAACACGAAATAGTCACTGGGGGCTAAATCTGGAGAATAGGGAGCAATTCGTAGCCCAATTCATGGATTTTTGCCATTGAAACTGCACATGTGTGCACCCTTGCATTGTCCTTGTGGAAAAGAACTTTTTCCTTGGCCAAACGTGGTCGTTTTTTTTTAAGTCCTAATTGAATCGACCCAATAAGTTGGTATAATATTCGCCATTGATTGTTTTTCCCTTTTGAAGGTAGTCACAGTGGATTATACCATACCGCGTGCATAAAAAAAAACGGTCGCCATGACTTTATTGGCTGACAAACCCACCTTTGCCTTCTTTGGCGCCGATTCACCCTGAGAAACCTACATTTTTTGACTGCTGTTTGGTCGTAACTCGTGCATATTGCGGTTAAACAACGCCAAACATTCCTGCGAAATTGTCACACGGTTGCTTGCGCTTGTGGTCGATTTTGTGCAAACGCGGCACCCATCTTGCGGAAAGCTTTCTCATACCCAAGTGATCATTCAAAATTGAAACCACTGAGCCATGTGAGATGCCTACGACTTCTACAATCTCTCTCACTTTCAATCTCCGATCGGCTAAAACCATATCGTGAATTTTTTCAATTGTTTCGGATGTAGAGACCTCAACTGGGCGTCCAGAAGCGTCCAGAGCGTTCGACATCTTCCGTGCTTGTACGGTCACATCAAAATTCAGTAAACCACTTATTTACCATGGAAATGGATGGTGCAGAGTCCCCATAATATTTATCAAGCTTAGCCTTGGTTTGGGTGATGGTTTTTTTTTTTTCGCAAAAAATAATGCTTAATGAGCACACGAAATTCACTTTTTTCCATTTTTTTTCTCAAAACGCGCGGTAGTCTGCTATCAACGGCTGTCAAACAAAAACTAAATGACGCAGCTTGTTAAAATTTTGACAAATTGCCTGTTGACAGGAGCAGTGTTGCCATTTCAATTAAGAGGCGGGAAATTAATAAAGTCACGGACTTATTGACCCGCCCTCGTAACATACCTAGATCATGGAAATCCATGTCACAAACACCACTCAAAAACAATACAATTCACCGTTACACAAAAAATAGTGCCAATGAGTAGACTGATAAGGCGAGCGCAACGTAATGATGTCTTCTCTTTTACGTAGTTGACCTTGAGAGGTCGTGACTACTTAACCGGACTATCTACCGGACTTAATCGGCTGCCTTAAACGAACTCATGAGCTCAAACTCAGGAACTCAAAGTCTCCGGCCAGGGGCGAAAAACTTACATTACTAAGCGACTGCTCGCTAAGGGCACCCCTTTGGGGTACGGACCTCAGCTTAGGGCGTCGCTGGAGGGAGGACAGCAAGATGGGACAGGCTGGATCAGATTTTGATGATTATTATTATCGGGGGAATTTAAAGCTACAGGCTCAGCTACGGCGCGGGCTGGCCCTGGCCGAGCAAGGGAAGGGGATGGACAGTTACGTCGGGGTCTTCGCGAGGGACCTCGGCGGCGAGGTCGGAATGTCGGTTTGTGTTATTTGTGCACTGTACTGGTGGCCCTACTGATCTCCTGGTTGTGGGTCGGTGAGGACATGCCTGGGACGGCGGACTTGACTAATAGTGGAGGAAATATAACTTGCGGCCTCGGCAACCAGAGGGTTGCGGTGATTCGCGGCGGTATCGAAGAAACGCTTTGAGTTCCGTTTCATAAATTGACGGATAGTGAGGGAGAGCCAGGGGGAGCCTGTTGCCCTACGGAGGAATTTGTTTTGGAGGATCTGCATTCTATTGAAGCGATGGGGCTTGGCGTGTGCAAAGACTGCACTGGCATAGGTCATGATCGGGCGAATGCACGCTGTGTAGATACGCAATTTGCACTTTAGTGACAACTTTCTACGTGCATTGAGGACGAAGTGGAGTCTGCCTAGAGCGAAGGCAGCGCGCGAACGAGCCGCCTTAATGTGCTCTGAAAAAGAGAGGTGTTCGTCCAGCACCACACTAGATATTTGGCTCGCTTCTCCCAAGGGATCAAAATCAAAATATTTTATTTCATATAAACCTACATGGGCACTTATGAAACATCAGATTCTAGGTGCACGGTTCCAATTGGTCGTTTCCTATGGAGAAGAGCCGGCAAGAAACTCCATGGTTACTCTTTTAAAAATATTTGTCTTTTACAATGTTTTTTGATTACAGTGTTAATAGGTATGGGAGGACAGTGTCGGCCTGTGAACAAGTACCATATGTTAAACATATAGACAATGGTCTATAAATTTACAATCCACAAGGCCTACGACGTTCTCATATAATATAAATAATCGTAATATACAAAATATAAAATCTAATAAAGTAAAATAAAAAACTAATTAAAAATTGTAGGTCTATAATGTCAAATATTGAAAATATTATGTCAGAGTTACGTAAAAGTCAATATATAATAAAAAATAAAAATTAAACACCATAATTTGGGAGCAGTTTTTAGAAATTTACATAGTTCTAAATCAAAATCCGCGACAGATACCTTTTATGTGTAAGCTATTATATCCCAAGTAGTGAGTCATAAATACATTTAAATTGGATACCTTTTTACAAAGCACATTTTTGATGGTTAATTCTTGCCAAAGTTAAACCTTTAGCGCTTTTCGTATTTAATCTAGATAAACTTTGTCTTTTACACTAAGTAATTGGACGGATGGTTCAAAAGTTACCACGGTAAGAACGGCAGCGCGGCCGACGCACAGAGCGGGGCTGTTATGTTTCACGGCTAATCCGCTGAACTGTGTCTGAAGCCTGGGAAAGGAAACAATAGGCTACTTTTTATCAAAAACCACGCGGGAAAAGCCGCGGGCGAAAGCCAGTGATAATATTTAAAACAACACACACCTTTTCTATAATGTACCTAATAACACACTACAAGTGCCGTAGGCAATAAAAACGGACTACGTTATCTTACCTGTATACGAATGTTTGCCATAAAAGTCTTCTGGTTTTAAAACAGTACCACATAGTCTCGACGAAATGTCGAGTTTCCAATTTTTTTTCGGGGAGACTTCTACCCCAAATTTCGTTTTTAATATCATCTTTGGCAAATACCCCCGTTTGTTGCAGTCCATAGCTGCGCTATGGGGAATATTAACTAATCATGCGTAAACACGTGCGTAAAAGATGTCGTTTTTTGTTTCCAAAATAAAAGGATGGATAGTTAGCTGTCAAAATCTCGGACTGTGGCGCGCAGCGCCATCTGAAGTGGTGGCAGTCTTTATCCCCATAATCCAAAAAAAATACTCTGGCATTACGCGTACAAATTATGGAGAAGACATTTTCATGTAGACAGCCATCTTATGAAGCACAAAAAATAATATTTAGGGTTGCCTATGGAACAGTAGATAATGCTGGCAAAGGTAGAATTTGCAAATTGTTAAAATATTTCAAATTAATGAAATAGTGTACGTCCTTTTTACCACCCAGCAATCTTCGCTGCGGTTGCCAGGGCGATGCTTCCAGATTACAAGTTGAGACACGCTTTTGAGTGGTTAGTAATAGTCGCAGTCGACGCGCTGATCACTGATCACTCGAAATATGTGTAAAATATTTGTACCTCCTTACAGAACTCATTAAATGATGATGTCTTCCCAGATTTATACGCGTAGTGCTGTAGTAAAATTTTGAAATAGCTTGTGTCAAGTTCATGTACGTAGACGATTTTTGAAAATGGATAATAAACTAAAATAACTTTTTCTGATTTAGAAATTTGTTTACAACGAAGAAGAAGGTGTGTAAGCTTTGAGTAAAGTGATATTTAGTGACGAATTCGGGGAAACTTTCAACAACAAAAAAATGAGTTTTCTCGAATTCCATGATTTTTTGTCTAGACTTTATGGGGTGCACACTATCACGCCCTTGAAGGAATACACCAAATTACAAGTTAGCCTGTATAGCGTGATTATAGGCATAAAATTAATTCATATTATTTTAAAAAAAATTATGACAAAACCACTTTAACATATGCAGAGCAAATTTTATTCTACTTAATAATTGTTTGCCGAAGTACATAATAATTAAACTAATTAGATAACGTTCACAACGACGTGGCTCTTGATTTTAGTATTATAAAACGGCCTTCTCATCTCATGCATAAAGCCGACTTGAGTAACTGAGACAGTAAAGAGTGAAAGTGAGGTAGACACCAGTTGCTGACTGACCACTTTCACTAAAAGTTTACCAATGAATATAAACATATTCGTATGCCAGAATACATTATACACGCTAAATTTTTTGAGATGAAGAACACTGTTCTAATCTCCAAATTATTTTCGTTGTTGGCTGTTTGAACTTAACAGCGGTACCTACGCCGCTACCATAATTTCTATGACGGCTACGAACCAGTAACAAGGTCCTTCTGTTGTCTGTGTAGATGACTGGAAAACTGGCAAATCACTTTTTTGGCAAAAATAATCGTTTAAATTCTATTATGTTTTTATTTTGTTTGTTTAATCTTGCACTCGGCTTATCAAGCCTTTAGCCGATGCGTCATGTACTTACTTGTTGGCGTTTCGAGTACGGTCTTCCAGTGAGGGCTGTCCCTCTTCTTGTTGCATGACTATATCAAGCTATGTCCCATGTATGCTGTCTTTTCAATCGACGGCGTTCCAGTGGGTTGGTCAGTACAGTAGCCAGGCTATAGACGTGATTTTTAATGCGCACTTTGTAAAGTTTGGTTTTGTGCTCAATCTCTTCTTTTACAGTATTGGTTTGTTCAGACATTGCTCAGACATTTTGGTAAAACATGGAGTATTTGTTATGGTTTTTAGAACTTTATTATGGTGTAATTGCGTACAGGCACGCAATGGAATTGAACTCTGGAGATCAGCCAAAAACTCCAATGTAGAGATCCTTTTTTCAGGGTAGTATTATAGATAAGTATTTTGTTGTCGAGAGATACTTGTGAAAGTCTTCCTAGTAGCCATTTCAATGTTAGCAGGTGGGGGTTCAGCTCATCACGTTTTTTTAACCCCCGACGCACAAAGAGGGGGTGTTATAAGTTTGACGTGTGTCGTGGCATCGTAGCTCCCTAACGGCTGAACCGATTTAGGTTCTTTTTTATTTTCATTCGAAAGGTGACTTAATCGAGAGTGTTCTTAGCTATGATTCAAGAAAATTTGTTCGGCCGTTTGAAGATTATCAGCTCTTTTATTGTTGATGAAGGGATGTGAGCATCTTCCACACAAAACACCTCGACTCGATCAGCCCGAGTCGAGGTGTTTGGACTCATTGGAATGTTCTCAATAAATAGGTTATAGATAGGTGGTGTCTAACTAGCTGCACTGTGGGAAACATAAGTAAAGCTGCGCAGATTTAAGCGAGGAACGTGTCGATCGTAGCATGTCTTCTATTAGTATATTAAGTCTAAAAAGCAGGAAATAAAAATTTAATTTAAAATGTATCTAAATGTGTTGTCTCAAGGTTGGTGTTTGTTGTTTGTGTTTTTGGTTGAATGTGTTTTTCCTGTCCAGGTAATTGCCGAGGTATTTGGCTGTGTCATGTTGGGGCAATACATATATACACCGAGTTTGACTGGTGCACAATTTCCCTTCCGAAGAGTGAACGTAACGTTGATAAGCCATTTCTCTATCCATGTGTTAATTTTATCGAGGTGTACCTGTAGAATTTGCGATGTGTTAATTGGTTCTTGGTTGTTGCTAAGGGCTGCGGTATCGTCTGCGATGGTTGCGGAGAGAATGTTGTCGGTGTTTTGGTAGGGTCAGCTATTTATATCAAATACAGTACCGGGACCAATAACGAGCCCTGTGACACTCCTGTTCTTATCTCGTAGGAGGTGATTCCAAAAGCAGGTAAAGATTGCGTGGAAGATTGCTTAAACACGAGGAGTCCTGGGTGCCAGACTTGGTCAAAGGCTTGTTGGACCGCTGAGCAATAATCCTTTTTCTCCATTGCATTTCTTATTGTGGGTGACTACTCTATGGACTTGCTCTGTTGTCTTCTGGGATAACTTTGTTTTCCTCCAGTGTAAGAATTAATCAAGTTTGTATCAATGTAATCCTAATGAAAGACTATTTAATAAAATAACAATCAAACTTAGAGGGTGGTTGGTAGGGTGAACTTAGAGGGTTGTTGGTTGTTTGGGTGTGGATCTAAGTTTACAAAGAATGTTGATAGTGGGATTTTATTGGGGACGTATTTTGCATTTATAATTCTACTTTTAAAGTATTTCCAGTATTCTTTACTGTTTCTTTAACTGCTCTAAATCACTAAATGGGGTAGTGGGATTTAGGTTTTATATGACTATGCGTTAAGATCTTGTGTCTCGACTAGTGAACGTATGACCAATCAGTCTATCCTCTCTCTCTCTCTAACTATGTTCATCGTTACGTTCATCATGTTGTTCTAAGTCTTTTGTAGGAATCAATGGGTGTGCAGTTGAGCCTTAGTTGTTTTCGAGTTATTATTTTCAATGTGAGTTCAGTATCATTAAGTTCACTTTTGATCAGGTTTTAGAGTTTGGTGATGTCTAAACCGTAGAGCATAATAGGTGGGGGTTTAATAGGTTGTTGTTCAGTGGGTTTTGTCGTAGTTTCAGTTTCGTAAACATCTAGGTGTCATATTTGTTACTTAACGGTATATCGGTTGTTGGGGATGGAGTGCGAAAGGTTCTTCTTCGCTTGTTGTCTTTGTACAGGGACGCTCTGCAATTCTACTGTTCTAGTAGGTTAACTCGCATCAGTACTTAGTCATTATTGCTGAGGTCTCTTGTTAACAACAAATCTAAGTAGGTACCTATCTATACACTTAGATTTGTTCTAAAACATACTGCGATGAAAAGTTTGCTGTACTATATGGGTTGGTGGTGTTGGGTGTTCTTTATCAGTTGTTTTGTTTTTGTTCGGACCAGTACTAACAGTACTCCTTTACTCCTTCTCACTCCATACATTTTAGGAACTATTTTAGAACCAAGGCTTGCGTTATCCTTATCCAGCCATTTACCTGGTCAGGTTTGTGGATTTACCGCCACGGGCTTCGTCTGTTATGTAGCAGGGAGCATCAGTTTTATTTCTTGCGCGTGCAGGAAAGGTTGACGATTGGGCCTAAAAAGATACTTTACTCCCCAAAGGTATTACTTTAACAATTATTTTGTACTAGCTGTTGGCAGTGGCATTACCCGCATCGGCCGCATCTTAGGGTTTCTTTTTCTTGTACCCGGAAAAACATCCTTTGAGTGCTTACTGACATCACCGTTGCTTGAACTAAGAAACCTCCTTTTTTATTTTGGAATGGCACCTGGTAGTGACTATTTAACCGGACTATCCTGTGGCTGTCTTAAGCGAACTCAAAGCCAGGGGCGAAAAACTTACATTACTAAGCGTCTGCTTGCTAAGTCACCCCCTGTGGGGTACGGACCTCGGCTTGGGCGTCGCTGGAGGGAGGGGAGAAAGATGGGAGAGGCTGGATCAAAGTTTGATAAATTTTATTATTATGGCAATTTAAAGGCTCAGCTACGGTGCGGGCTGGCAGTTCATCGAGCAAGGGTCGGGGTTGGGGGGTACAGTTACGTCGGGGTCTTCGCGAGGGACGTCGCGTCGGTGGCGAGGTCAGAACGACGGTTTATGTTTTTGTTACCTATACTGGCGGCCCTACTACTCTCCTGGAGGAGAGTTATGTGGTCATCGGAGTCAGTAAGGATTTGCCTTGGACGGCGGACTTGGCTTATTGTGTAGTGAGAGTGGTCAGATAGGAAACGCCGAACTCATCTAGATTTAAAATATGATTGACCTGTTAAAGTGTTTGTACAAACCTTCTTGCAGAAATAAAGTCATTTATCATTTATGTGGAAAGGGTATGACGAACGGCCTCGACAACCACAGGGTTGCGGTGATTCGCGGCGGTATATAAACGTATTTATTAATTGACGGATAGTGGGGATTTTGAGGTCGACATGGAAGATTTCGTAACGACGACGTACCTGAGGGAACCTGTTCTCCTACATAGGAGAACTCCTACGGAGGAAGTTATTCTCGAGAGTCTGCATTCTATTGAAGAGCTGGGGCTTGGTTTGTGCAAAGACTGCACTAGCATAGGTCAAGATCGGGTGAAGAAAACTCCTTCAGTTCTCAGCCTTTCTTAAGTCCTTGTCTTGTTTGTGCCTATTCTTCTTCTTTCTACGCAGCGTTTTGTTGCTATTTGTCAGCCACGCAAATGTGCAACGAGTGCATGATAATTGTTATAATAACCGCTTTATTAGCCGATGACAAAAACAGGAGGAGATTATGGTTACGAGTTTTTTTATAATGTTCTACACAACTCTGATTTTCACTGAATACTGAGCCTGATTCTTTTTTCATTTGGTAAAAGACGTCAATTTGATTAACTTTGTCGTCTTAAAAGTTTTTAATAATAGGGTTTTATTCCCGTTAGGCTATGTTTATGATGTTGTTATCTTGACATAGTAAGTAGTGGCAAGCACATGAACTTGTGCGGGGTACTACAACTAAAAAGTAAATGTAATATCCAAAAAACAACCCGAGGTACTACTGCCGGAAGGAATAATTTTGTAGGATCTCTTTGTTTTAAGTCGTTATTTTTTAGTTTTTTTATATATATTATAACGTAGCTCTTCATTTTTTGACGTTGTGTTCATTTTAGTCATAAACTCAAATGACCAATAATTTTGCCGTACATACCTATTTTGACATCGTCGTTTCACAAGGAATTTTCATCACATTAACAGTACCAAGGTCCTGACAGTTTCTTTTTTATAAACCTTTTTTTTTGCAGTTCAAATTGCTTTGACCTACAAAGATTTTTTTGTCAATAAGGCATCAGTATTTTACATATTTGATAGCAGCCATTTAGATATGATTGTCTATTAAGGGTCCTTATCATAAAAGCATAATGACCGAATTTTATAGGACTCGAAGGTTGCTTACTTCTTTCTACCCGCGAAAAATAAAATTAGGTCCAAAATAAATTACATAACAATCGAAAGTATTGTACGTCATCATGGGTTATGGAAGTCACCTTGAGAGAGTTGTATTGATAGTTTGAATGATTATAATTTTGTAACTACATATTTGTTACGTCCGCGAATTGCAAAAAACTTATGAAAATTTGAATATCGTGGTGAGTAATTCTGTAAAATGTTGTTGTGCCTTCGTGAAATAATGAGTTATTTTTGCACATTGCTATAGACTTTGAAAATGGCTCTAAGGCAAGAGACCGCTCCAGCGCTGACTCCGCTTCACGATCCATACCACGTGGAGGGCGCGCCTCTCGCAGACGAACATTTTGAAGTAAGTTTACATCTATATTATTTTATACAATAGCTTTCTTTTGTATTTAATTAAATCAATTGTATTACCAAGTACTTTAATATGATATTAAGTATATGTATACCCATATTGAACCCTTGTCAGTTGGACAGTTGGTTGGACTGAAGCTATGTAACGAGTTCTCTATAGAAACATGTAAAAGAAAGTTGGGTTAAATCTGATATGATGCGTGTAAAAAACTTATATTTTATCATTGTTCCAGGATGAGTTTGAAGATGCCACAGATGAGCATCCAACGTAAGTAATACGATTTTGCTTTTTATTTTTAGCCGACTTAAAAAATAGGAGGAAGTTATGGCCTTATTGGTATTACGGGGCCGATTTCCGTGATAATGATTTCATTTGGTAGAGGAAGTTCGCGCGGTGGTCCCATGTAAATTTTATAAACATTGCTTCAGCAGTTTTAGATTTAGCTTCAATAATACGTATTTAATCCTCTTTGTGTATGACGATGTTACAGCTTACGAATATTATGTTGTGTGTAATACGAGTTTGAAACCCCCATACAAATTCGTAGGTCTGTATCACAACTTAAAGTAAAAAAAAAACTTTTGACAAAAAAAAAACAAAACGATTTCCCTAATTGAACTTTGAAGTTACTTTTCACTATGTAGTGTTTTATAAGATATAGTTTTTTTTAAATTAAAGTTTTTGTTGATAAAAATGTATTGTTTAAGGAACACAATGGATTTACAAACTGCTTTCGATGACTGTGAAGTGGCTATAAGAAAATTCTTTAACAACGATTTATTTGGTGCCACTAACATGATGAAACCATGGTGAGACGAGCAACGTTTACTCTAAAAATATGCATAAATAAAAATAGGTTTGTTATTCTAGTAGACCTTCAGTACGGAAACCCTTTGCCTGGCTTAAAATTGTGGAGCCCATAGTGCCATTATTTACTTAATTTTGTCTACACAACGGTTCTTTGTTTAAAAATAACTGTAAAACTAAACTTATGTATCTTACATACTAAATTTATTTGTTTATTTAACCCCACAGAAACAAAAAGAGGGGTTATGCACTGTGAAAGGGACATTGTTTCATTTAACATGGATTCAGTGTAATCCGTGGTAAATGTACACCTTAGTGTTGTATATTTTATTTACTTGAAAATGGCTACGTAATTAATTTTTATTTAAATATTAATTTATTAATTATATGATAACGTGTTTTTTATGTAAAACAAATGCAACATCTGAGTAATCAAACTAGTATCTTGACAAATGCTCAGGGTACAGCTATCGAAAAACACTTTAGCTTGGAGTAGGTATTTACTAAGGCCGTTACAGAAACACTATAGCACTGAAAAACGGTTATTAAAGTTAGGTTAGGTTTTTAAAAAACGTTTTGTAGACAACAAGTTTTTGCTACTTGCATTTCCTCGGTATATTATTTTTATACATGATTGATTACCCAGCAAGGTCACACGATGCCTAATGTGGGAACTTAGTGTTTATCGCATGTTTGTGCCCCGTGCCCGTGTATACTTAAATGTATTAACACCATTTTTTATGTCTAGGGAACGCACGTCACTTTACCACAGTCTTGGCACTTCCATGTTCGAGTTTATACCAGCAATGTTGACTTTCGACCATGCGCAGATCAATCGAACCCTGGCAGCACTTAAAGTATCCATCTCTATTTGTAACCAACACAGGAAAAATTACACTTTCGTAGAGAGCATCGGTACAATTCTCAAAAAGGTAAGAATACTATTATTTTTGTTTTGTGTATTAGATCGCGTCCGATGGCAGGGTAAGATGTTAGATATCACAATACATTAAGTATTTATATTTGTATATTTGTCTTCCTAGAATGTCTATTTATAATTTGATTAAATTAATACAAGTAAGTGTGAACGAGTTCTGAATAAAACCACAAAAACGTTTTTATTTACTTCAACCAGAAAAGATATGTTTCTTAATACAAAAACTTTTTTAGAGCCTAGTTTATATTGCCCGTTAAGAACTTTACGTCATTCGAAATAAAGTCAAAATGAAATAACTATCCTTTACATTTAACGGTCTAACCTTGAACTAAAGTTAGAACTCATTTTGTAATCAGACGGAGACCTTATACCAAAACTAAGTTTTTCAATTAGCTCTTATCATAGTTTAGACCATCGTGCCAGTATTTGTTAAAATAACACCATTGTGATTGAAATACAGTTCTTTATAATACAAAGTTACTATTTATTTCGGTATTTACTTTAGGTAGAATAAAGTTCGTAATTCAAAAATGGCTTCACGGTTTAGACATGGTCTGAAGATAAACATTGTTTTGTTATAAGGCCGTATAGGGAAATATCCCTAATTAACTAAAGTAGTAAAACTTAAGTAATAGCTATTAATTTTACAAAACGTGGTGCAAGCGGGTTTTAATGGGGATTTAATTTGAAGCTAATAGTTAATGTTTTTTTAATGAGACGGTATATTTTATATATCACAACAAAACAAAATCTCTACCTATTTGTTACACATGGTATGAAGGCGTTTGCCCAAGGAAAACTAAATAGATAATCCAAATACTTTTTATACTAACTGACATGTCTTTAAAACTAGAATAAAGCCCCATTTACATAGTACAAGTTTCTGGAACGTTCATGAGCAACAATCGCATGCCTTATAGCACGTCCAATTATAGTCATACAAGAATTACATACAGGTGTTATACACGCGTCCGGTTTCCATAAAATGCCACTTAATAATTGCATGAGACTTCTGTTTACACCAAGACAGAGTTTGCACGGCCTTGTACTCGTACAATTTATTCAAGTATTGCCCGTACTTGCGCTGCCAAATATTTCATTTAATTCTATTGAAAGTTTCAAGATTTTTTAAACTTGTTTAGTTCGGTCATGTTTGAATGATTGAACATTTTCATGCTAGAATTGAATGCGATTTTATTGTACAGTAAGCGTTCAAAAGTGGATAGGCACGTTAAGAGTATTTGCTGTGAAATTGCGGTACGACTGTATGTGTTTAACGACACACATCGCTAAGATCGCAGTTTTGCACAGCAAGCACTGACGTATCGTCGCGTACTCGCATCGCACTACACGAATTAAAGAAATATTTTTGTCGCTTTTGTTAGACACCATGCGCGTGACCTGGCCAGTTTTTGGCATTGCTAAAATTCGAGTTAATCTAATATGAGCTGGTATCAGTAGGCGCCAAACATTGGACACAGAAACAGCCGGCTTAGCTTCTGATTTCATCAGATGCAGCGCAGTTTTACTGCCCATTTTTTCAAACATTAGGACTTCATTCATACAGTCTACATTTTCATCGAAATCGTATCAGTGGTTGGCAAAAAGAATGCGACCTCTACTAAGCTCCGTTTAAGAGAACTGCGTGGCCGCGCGGTTCTCCATGTTTCGACCGCTCGGCCATGGTTAAACCTTTACAACTTTCTGAATATTGGATCTACGAATTTGCGACTTTCATTGTTAGTGTTTTACATATTCCTTTGTAATGTTGACGTAGAACAACTACTTCTTTCAGTCAAACGGACACGTCTCAACAGCTCTACTAAAGTCGTCAAACGATTGGTAGCTGTCTGAGTCATTTAAGTTAACGATAAATTGATCCAAATATTGGGATTTTCCATTCTCGTGGCGCAAAATGATCTATTTCGCATTTTATCGCACGATTGACAACTTTTTCTCGTTCGGATACGCCAATAGATTCGAATTTCTCCATTATTAGTTAAAGTTGACTTTCGTTAGATTCATCGAGACATTTTTAGAACTAACGTGGTCTTTCACTTGGGCTGAAACATTCTCAATTGGATTAAACTCCGGGTGATAAGGAGGTAACCGTAAAACAGATTAAATATTTGGTCAATTGAGTATTTCATGTGTTCTACTTTGTGGCGTTTACTGATTTCAAACAATTCTGGTTTCAGCAGATTTGACGTAAAGGGTATGTTATCATTGCTTACGAGTTCGAATTCGGTACATCGTTTATCGATCTGTTATTGTAAGAAGCGTTATCTACGACCACAACAGTATTAGGTCGTCGATTCGGAACGAGATGTTGTTTTAAATTTTTTTCGTAATTTTCTTTAATCTTCTCGTGCTAATAATGGTACCACGTGCTAATAATGGTACCACGTGCCAGTACTTTGAGAAGAGTTAAATACTAAGAGAGCTCCTGGTAAAAAAAACCTCTTAAGCTGCCAGAATTATTTTTTCACCTTTTGATATCGATTTTTTTAACCCTGTCTTAGAACTATCCATCCAACTACTGTACTTTTTGTATGTGTGGCATAAACTATATCTCGACCTTCACTTGTACACTTTTGTATCTGTCGAAGATATTTAATCCGCTGTAGTCTTGTTTTCCCTTCATCTTTCTCGGCCAGTAATGAACTTTACATATTTTTTTTTAATCTGATGGGTTTCAGGTTAAAAAAAAATAGTTTCTTAATGGTGTGTGCATGTGTTCATGCAATATTTTTCGCATTTTTTACGAATGCCTGTGAAGTTTATGTCTTCCTTTAATTTGTTTAACAATGATTTTATTGTAGACAACATTTTTTCAGTGTCAAGAAAGTCATACATCTTCCTTCTAATGACATCATAATCAAAATCATCTAAATTTGCTCTAAGTTGTTTCTTTTATGGACTTTTTTTGTGAAATAAAAGTTTCATGTTCAACCACGAGTTGAACCAGTCGAAGCCGAGGCATAGTCGCGAGCAGAATCACCAGTTGAACTACTCGAAACCGAGGCATTATCACGAGCAGAATCGCCAGTTGAACTAGTCGAAGCCGAGGCATTGTCACAAGCAGAATCGCCAGTTGAACTAGTCGAAACCGAGGCATTGTCACAAGCAGAATCACCAGTTGAACTAGTCGAGGTCGTAGCATTAAAATGCTCTTTCAAAACAGCACAAGACTTATTGTTCTACGTGACACACCAGTTGCTTCGCAGTTCTCTCTTGCATGTTTTGAAAGTGGTCTTTACCAAAAACTGTATTTTTAGACTCCGTGGCCTCATGACTCATAAATTGATATAAAATTAAAATGATTTCACGACTTTGGCTATTACCCGGTGAAAAAAAAACTAAAAATAGAATAATTCACTTTCACATTATAAATAAATGGTTTTATTTCTGTAAGCAGGTTTGTACAAACACCTTTACACTTCAATCAAATTTTTTAAACTAGATGAGGTCGCACGGTATTTCACCTAGAACATGCTAGGTGGACAAAATTCAAGTTTTCATTTCCAGGAAATCTTAATTGCATAACACAAACAACACCCCCAAACTCCACATTCCGAGAAAAAGTTGATTTTCAAATGCTTAACTGATGAGTCATAGAGTTCAGAAGTCAGGTAATGAGTTTAATGCAAGCGTTCCGGTCAATCAGTTGCAATTTAGCGACACATCATTTGTGCACATCTCATAGTGGTTTATAGTGATATTGTGAAAGTTTTTTGTGATGGATATTAATACTGAGGGTATGTACTATTATTTAATATATTAGTTTTATCAGAATCTATTAAAATGAATTTTTAGCATTTTTTTAACTTAATGCATAAATTTTTGCGTAATTTTTTTCATAAACAAAACTTTGAACGTTCAGGAAATACATTGATTGGCCTCTATTCGGGCTAGTTTTTAGATATATTGTAGGTATAACTGTGTAGTTTGTAAAAATACACATATTGTTCAGCACACTTCAGTACAACATTTTTTTTTTCAGAACACTCTTACTCTATTTCAAGGGGAGCCTTTTTTGAAGAGTGGTTGAAACACACGAAGAATGATAAAAGGTCGCGTATTTATGACTATCTTTCTTCAAAATTTCACTTTGGTGACATTACTGAAAGCAGCCAAAGAGAAATAAAGTTGGATAAAAAAGATTCTCGGTCTTGTCACAAGGTTTTGTCAAACTTGTTTAGTCGTTGAGAAAATGGAATTGACTCGAGAAAATTCAAGAGCGATGATTTATTATGACTTTCGAAGTGGTTTAACACAAAAGCAGTGTGTTGACCGGATGATTTCTGCATTTGGTGATGAAGCCCCATCCAAAACCACAATTTATCGCTGGTTTGCTGAATTTCAACGTGGACGTGACACGCTCAGTGATGATCCCCGTCAAGGTCGTCCAAAAACTGCAGTCACCCCAGAAAACGTTGATGCTGTGCGTAAGCTGATTGAGGAAGATCGACATGTGACATACCGCAAAATTCAGGCAACTTTAGACATTGGCATGAGTCAAATACAAATAATCTTGCATGAACAATTAGGTGTAAAAAAGTTGTTTTCCCGATGGATACCGCATTCGCTCTGAAGAGCAAAAAGCGGCTCGCGTTACTTGGTGCATCAGAACTCTCGAAAGATTCCACGCAGGATCCTCAAATGCTGTATACAACATCGTATCAGGTGACGAATCCTGGATATACGCGTACGAACCCGAAACAAAAAACCAGTCACGAGTTTGGGTGTTCGAAAATGAGTTAAAGCCAACAAAAATTGTTCGTTCACGGAGTGTTGCAAAAAAAATGGTGGCCACGTTTGTCTCCAAAACTTTCCATGTTACGACTATTCCTCTTGAGGGACAAATAACGGTTAATGCAGAATGGTATGCTAGCATTTGTTTGCCACATGTCGCTTCTGAACTGCGTAAAGAGAACTGCAACCGCCGCATCGTCCTCCATCACGACAATGCGAGTTCTCACACCGCACACAGAACAAAAGAGTTTTTAGAGCAAGAAAACATAGAATTATTAGACCATCCGCCGTACAGCCCCGACCTAAGCCCTAATGATTTCTATACTTTCCCTAAAATAAATTGAAAATAATAAATTGCGTGAACAGAGATTTTCATCACCTGAAGAAGCTGTGGACGCCTACAAAACGGCCACTTTGGAGACCCCAACTTGCGAATGGAATGGTTGCTTCAATGAATGGTTCCATCGTATGGAAAAATGTGTCAAATTTCGCGGAGAATACTTCGAAAAGCAATAAATACATTTTCAAATAGTAATGTTGTGTCACTTCCTTGATTCCCGAAATTTTCAGTTCCGCCCTCGTATCTTATCATTACTCGCATTCGTTTAGTCACTTTTTGAATTTTTTCGATCAACCCTTTTATATCCCCTTTATACTGTCACAAACCCGTCTTCTTCCACTATTTCTTCATCATCCTGTCTACCTCTCTTCTCCGAAAGTCGTTGCTCACTGTCTTTTTTTTCTTCGTCTCCTCAGTTGATGTTCACCTCAGATCAAGTTGTTGTTCACCATTTTCATTCGCCCTCCTCTCAGCTAAAATGCTATTAAGTTGTTGTTGTTCACATTCAATTACTAACTCCTCCTCCATTATTTCACCATCACGCAGATCCAAATTATTATCTACCTCACCCATTTTCAATTACCACAATAGACATTGACATATAAATATAAATGTAGAAACAACGCGATAGTAAGATGCGGCGCAAAGCGTACGTGCATTCGCCTCGACTGCTCACGCGTCACTGGATTTCACTTATTTAATTAGCGGTGGGTAACTCTGGAGGTACTGATCCAAAGGAGCCGGTTCCGAACGCGGATACGTAAACCTTATTTATTCCTCACAATCCTTACCGGCACCGCGGTACCAAATGATTCCGGAGCGCGCGTTCACTCGCTCAAGTCACTGGGAACACGTCGTATCGCTATAGTACCTTGGCACTATGACATTAGAGTTCAAAATTGTTTTAGTTCTCTTATCGGTGCGCTCTTATTTCTATTGACATAGAGTTAAATATGGATTGACTGGCACGCATAAAACGTGATTTTTGTGTCATTGTAGAGTCGCAGAAAGAAATACCACGCTTTTAATATTGATAAATGATTTTATTTCTGTAAATAGGTTTGTACAAACACTGTTACACGTCAATCATATTTTAAAAACTAGGTGAGATCGGCATTTCCTATCTGACTACTCTGAGAAGAAACGCCGAAACAAACTCAGAGGTCACAGTCTCTTTTAAAGTCAAGACATAATCTTGGTCAGGTCATGTGAAGACCATGTGGATTGATATCTGAAATGGTCTTTCGAGGAAAGAACCACACAGAATGAGTGGACCTGTCCAGTCAGTGCACGCATTTGTCAGTTGTCATGCAGCTCAACACAGAACTAAAGGAGCTAAACGATTCGACGAACATTACCAAAGAAAGGACATTTGGGTAGGCCGCATAAATTACTCAAACTGCCAGACCATGATTAAAACTAATAATTTAAAAAAAAATGCATTAAAAAAAACAACAAATCCACAATGTCTTCACATTCACAATAATTAAAATAGTTTCATCCTTTACAAAGTGAATGTCATTGCATATATAAAGTCCATCAATGTCAAAGTGTAAATAAAATATGAAAATAATCTTGGTCATATCATATGAGGACTATGTAGACTGGTGTCTGAAATGGTCTTTTGAGGAAAGAACCACACGGATTTGAGTGGACCTGTCCAGTCAGTGCACGCATTTGTCAATCATCGTGCAGCTCAACTCAGAACTAATGAGCTCAACGATCCGACGAACAATACAAAAGAAAGGACATTTGGGGAGGCCGCGTAAAGTACTCAAACAGCCAGACCATCATCATTAAAAGAAGCCATATAGTCCTCACATTCACAAAAATTAAAACAATATTATACTTTATACAGTAAATATATACATGTCATTGTTTAGATAAAAAGGTACGTTTATAGAAAAAAAAAACATTAAAAGAAAAAAAAAGTAAAAATAGCAAATTACACATCAATTATGTCTGTGTAAACTTATTGGAGCAGCTCAATCCCAAGCCTTCTTGTCCTCAATATAGTCCTTGACAGTATAATAGGCTTTCTGACATAATTTCCGCTTTATAAAAGTT
Organism: Dasypolia templi; assembly: GCA_963555695.1. Lineage (NCBI taxonomy): Eukaryota > Metazoa > Arthropoda > Insecta > Lepidoptera > Noctuidae > Dasypolia > Dasypolia templi. Next base: position 14,614,376 of record OY743136.1, read on the forward strand.
TTAAATTTATTAAGGCTTAGTTCTTGAATGTGGCTAGGAAGTTTTTTATAAAAACGTATACATTGACATTTAAACGAGCCACCTATTTTCTTGAGCCTGGTAGTGGGAACAACAAATTTGTGTTTATTCCTAGTATTTTTGTAACGGATATCACTGTATTTTTTAAACAGATTAATATTTTTATGTGCATATAAAAGATTTTCATAAATGTACCGAGAAGGCACAGTCATTATATTAATCTCTTTAAATTTGTCTCTGAGGGAGTGTCTGGGACTTAATTTATAAATTGAACGAATAGCCCTTTTTTGTAAACCAAAAACTGTTTGAATGTCGGCGGCATTTCCCCACAAAAGAATACCGTACGACATCACACTATGAAAATAACTAAAGTAATTTAAACGCGCTGTCTCTAAATTAGTTAAATTACGAATTTTTCTAACGGCGTATGCTGCAGAGCTTAGTTTTTTTGACATTTTATCTATATGGGGGCCCCATTGAAGCTTGGCATCCAAAGTTATGCCTAAGAATACTGTGGAGTTTTCGGGTTTCAACTCTTCACCCTTTAAAAGAACACTAGTTTCTACTTGTCTAACATGAGGTATCGTAAACTTAATACATTTAGTTTTTTTCTCATTAAGAAGTAGGTTATCAACATTAAATCAGTTAACTACCTTAGCGAGGGCGCTATTTACATTGTCAGTAACCAGCTGCTGACGTTTCAGTTTAAATAAAAGTGAAGTGTCGTCTGCAAACAACACTATATCATGATTATCCTTTATGAGGTATGGCAAGTCATTAATATAAATAAGAAACAAAAATGGGCCAAGAATTGAGCCCTGGGGGACCCCCATTCTAACTACAGATCCAGGTGATCTTTTTCCGTTAACATCTACTCTTTGAATCCTATCACTTAAGTAAGAAGTAAGAAGATCCAGAGAGGCGTTCCGTATTCCGTAGTGGTGCAGTTTCCTGATTAATGTTTCATGAAGAACACAACCAATTGCCTTGGACAGCTCGCAAAAGATGCCCAAAGCATCGCACTTGTCCTCCCATGCATTATAAACATGTCCTAAAAGTTCAACTCCGGCATCATATTAACATTAATTATTAATACATAATTATTAATGTATTTTATTTATTTTAAGACAATGGTGGTATTCTTCTGCAAACTTTAACAGACCATAATATCGCATTAGGCATGCGCCTGTCATGATAGTTGTAAGAGAGATTTAAATAAATAAATTATAAACAGTTTTTAACAACAAAAAAAAATCTTTTTTGGGAAGGAAGTAAAATAAAAATAATACGCTGTACGAAATTTAAATCACTATATCAATAAAATAACCAACTGTTCAATTAAAAATGTGCCAAATGATCCAGTGAACCAAATGAATAAAATGTTCTGCGAAACCGGGGAACCAAAATGAGCGAGTGAGTGCCGGTGCCTAAGGAATAAATAAGGTGAACCGGTACCGGACCCCGGAGTCGGAGTAAGTGAATCAATTCACTTGCCGGAATAAAGATTACCCACCGCTTTGAATTTATAGAGTCTTACATCTTGAACGTGGCTTAGAAAGTTTTGTTTTTACTTTTGTAAAAGATCATTGCATTGAATTGTCACGTGGTGTACGGAAAGATTTACTCACGTACATTCCCAACGCTGTCACTGTCTCGGGTTGTACTGAGGCGGGAAAATATGGCGTTGAATGGCGCGATAGTCAGCGATTTCTAATGGTTTAATAAATCGGTTTTACGAATGTGGTCTATGGTATATATATAAGATGTGTTTAACTGTACCAGTCAATAGGGATGATGACTAATATTAAAAATGTTCGTAAAAATAATGTAATTTCAAAGAAGGCATACTAAAAAAGAGATAATCGAAAATATCTGCTAAATCTATGTCAATATGAAGAAGATACACGCTTTAAAAGTTGTTGGAGGGGATTATTGTATTGTTATTCATGTCCGGACTGAGTGCTGGCCAGTCAAGAGCCCGTATACCGAGTTCGTCGAGGAACTGCCTAGTGACACGTGTAGTGTGACACCGGGCATTATCTTGCATCAACACGAAGTTATCCCCGACAAAGCCTGTATACGGAACAAAATGGTCCAGGACAATGTCGGTAATATACCGATCAGCGGGCTGTTTTACCCTCTAGGGATATGCCAGCCCACATCATGCATGAACCACTAGGAGAATGTTTCACGGAAACAGCACTGTGCAAATCGCTCGCCCGGACGTCTGTAGACCCGGCCTCTCATGTCACTGCCATGCATACACATTCTGCACTCGTTAGTAAACAGGTTAGGCGGCCATTGGTCAATGCTCCACAGACGGTGTTCCCGTGAAAATTGAAGTCGCGCTTGCCGGTGGCCTGGGGTCAATTTTGGGCCTGTGGCAGGCCGTTTTGGGGTCAGGTTCGCTTCTTTCAAGCTTCTTCTGACTGTCCACTCACTGACAGCCACCCCTCGCACTCGCTTCAGCTCCTGCTGGACATCAACACTGGCAAGGTGGCGATTCCGCAGTGCATTCGAGACGATAAAACGATCGTCCCTCTCAGACGTGCGCCTTTGCCGGTCAGATCGTGGTCTTCGAGTGAAGGCACCAGTCTCGTAGAACCTTCTGTACACTCTCGACACAGCAAACTGACTCAAGTGCAGCTGACAAGCGACAGCTCGCTGACTGAGGCCTTGTTGCAATAGAGCAACAACTTGAGTGGCTTCAGTTTGCGTAGTATCTATAATTTTGGATAAACAGTAAGCGTCCCAAGCGGAGATGATATCAGGTCAACTTCAGATAAGCGACTGATAAGGAAATTTCAGTAACAGGTGGTTATAATTATAGGCGCTCGCAACGCGCAACTAATGCGTACCGTGGATAGCATGTTTTCCTGTATTTTCATTGAAACCATATTTTATTAAATATTGATATTTAAAAAAAATATCGTACCAATTAACATGATTGAATTGAATGATATACGCTTTTTTAATATAAGTCGCCATATTGAGAAAACCGGCCATGTATGCGCGCGTGGGGGTTGAGTCGATTAGGCTGCACGCAAGTGTTTATAAATAATTTTATTACAAGTATTTTATTCATCATACACTTATTATTAAGCAAAGCCCACTTACGGCCAACCCCCTAAGACAGATCGCTACTGATGATAGACTGTACAATTCTATCCCCTGTCAAACAAATAGCGGTCAACACGTTACAAGGTCGCATACTTTGGCTTTATTGGGACGTTAAAACCAGAGATTTATATATTTTTCTATCTCCAGTACGCCAAAATTGGATATAAATACGTTATTGGCTTCGACCGTTAATTGGTTACATATTTATATTGTATCGGTATCTACTAGGAATACTCATCTAAAATAGAAACCTTTGTTTATCTTGCAGCCAAATTATGCCACATATACAGATTTGGAAGCTCATGCTGAACTATGCTACGCAGAAGCCCTTATGCTTCAGGCAGCTATGACTATAATGGACGGAGAAGACCTCACTGGGCTTATCAAGGGCACTATCAAGGTCAAAAATTGCTACAACAGTTACAAGTAATTATTATTTTATTGTACTTTAGCTTTTAACTTCGGCCTGGCATAAATTTAAGAATAATCGAAGAACCTAAACAATATCAATAATGGAGAAAGAGTGTGAATCAAGTGCATGAGTTTTTGTACATTTGGGGAGTCATTTTAGAAGAGATGGAAATATTGATGAAGATTAGAAAAGATTGTGAATGCGGGAGAATAAAACCCCGTCGATGTCTTATGTATAGAAGTGAATGTTGGGTGTGGCAAGAGTGGCATGTAAGTAGATTAAATGCTGTGGGAATGCGTTCCTTGCGAAGCATGAGTGGTGTAACTATGAATAAGAGACTGAATAATTATGTGATAAGGCAACGTTAGGGTTTAAAATAAGATAGAGTGACAAAAAATTAAAGAGTATTATTAGTTGGTTTGGTCATGTTGAGAGAATGTGAAAGGCGACTAACAAAAGGTATAACAAAACAAGAACCCAGAAACCAAAACCAGTAACGTTGAACTTGCCTAAGAAATGAACGCGATATCTACGCGTCACTGATTAATAAAACGCCTATTAAACACACACATATTATCACAATCAATTTTTCATCCTGTGGATCACCAGAAAACTATTTAATATAATATTTTAATTATAATCATCATAGCCAAAATCTGGGACGATTTTTGAATTCATATAAAACGTCAAACGCCTGATATTCATCCATATTCGTCCACGACTTCGAGTGGAGCGTCTCTGATCTTCATGAGAGTGGGTGTTACGAGGGCGGCACTGAAAATTTCGGGAATCAAAGAAGTGACACAACATTACTATTTGAAAATGTATTTATTGCTTTTCGAAGTATTCTCCGCGAAATTTGACACATTTTTCCATACGATGGAACCAATCATTGAAGCAACCATTCCATTCGGAAGTTGGGGTCTCCAAAATGGCCGTTTTGTAGGCGTCCACGCAATTTATTCTTTATTTTAGGGAAAGTATAGAAATCATTAGGGCTTAGGTCGGCGGATGGTCTAATAATTCTATGTTTTCTTGCTCTAAAAACTCTTTTGTTCTGTGTGCGGTGTGAGAACTCGCATTGTCGTGATGGAGGATGATGCGGCGGTTGCATTAACCGTTCTTTGTCCCTCAAGAGGAATAGTCGTAACATGGCCGGTTTTGGAGACAAACGTGGCCACAATTTTTTTTGCAACACTCCGTGAACGAACAATTTTTGTTGACTTTAACTCATTTTCGAACACCCAAACTCGTGACTGGTTTTTTGTTTCGGGTTCGTACGCGTATATCCAGGATTCGTCACCTGATACGATGTTGTATACAGCATTTGAGGATCCTGCGTGGAATCTTTCGAGAGTTCTGATGCACCAAGTAACGCGAGCCGCTTTTTGCTCTTCACAGAGCGAATGCGGAAAAATATTTTATTATTATGTTTCATTCCCTTATTTTCCATCGGGAAAACAACTTTTTTTACACCTAATTGTTCATGCAAGATTATTTGTATTTGACTCATGCCAATGTCTAAAGTTGCCTGAATTTCGCGGTATGTCACATGTCGATCCCCGATGGCCGATAATTCTTCAGAAGAGAATTGTCGCCCTTCTTAAAGAAAAGTATCACCACACCTCTGTTCCATGCCTGCGGCGTTTTGCCCTTGAGTATGACGGAATTAAACAGCTTCTGGAGGACCTTAAGAACAGGTTTTCCGCCGGCCTTTAGGAGTTCGGCCGTAATGCCGTCATCACCCGGTGCCTTATTGTTTTTGAGCTGCTTCAGAGCCATCCTAATCTCGTACAAGCTGACGTCTGAGATGTCTTCGGGATAGTTTCGGGTCAATCTAGCGCTTGGGTCGTTTACCCGAGTCGTAACGGGGTTACTTGTTGATGTGTTTAACTGTCCATAGAACCTCTCGATCTCTCCCAACAGCTCAGGTTTACCGGATACAGTCCAGCCATCATCGGTCTTCAGTTTCGCAAGCTAGCTCTGCCTAATAGACAGATCCTCCAATTGCTTCTTCGTCGACATAATGAAGTCAATCAAATTTTTCGTTGCACCATCAGGGATCTGCCAGGTCCACTTTCTGTGCTCAAGCTTTCTGAAGGAGGAGTTCATCATAAAAAGGCCTTACATCTCCATGAAACGGGCCAGTTGGTGACCCCGCTGGTTCCGTCGCCTAACTCCAAATTGCCCCACTCGCAGCTCACCATTGTCTCGTTTAATCAGTTTCGCGTTGAAGTCCCCCAATGACAACGGTGCAGTGAGTTTTAGAGCCATGCATGGCTCTGGAAATATCCTCATACATGGTTTCCATCACATCGTCAGGTGTGACGAAGTCGGGGCGTAAGCCTGCACGACTATAAGCAAATACCTTGCGGATATTCTGAGTATACGCCACCCTGGTCGACACACTCTCGATCTTTTCCACGTTGCTCACAAGGGACTTATGGACGATAAACCCGACACAACCTCGGCACTGCTGGTCGCCCTCCCGGAAATGGAGCAGGTTTCCGGATTTGAGTATTATCGAGTCCTCCCCCTCTCTTTGGACTTCAGTCAAACCAACTTTACCCCATTGTAACCTGCTCAATTCTTCCTCGAATTCGGTGATCTTCTCGTCGGTCCGCAGTGTACGCGTGTTTTATGTTGCCAGATCCAGTTTTTAGTGATTGTGGTAGCCGGATCTCTTTCAGGGAATCTTCACACCCTTGCCTCACCATGGCCTTGACCGCTACCGTAGCCAAGGGTAGGCGGGCCGACGGGCACTGGGAGCCATTTTTCTTGGTGCTTGTCATTTTAGGGGAGGGGTTTGCCATAAACGCCACGCTTGGCAGGCGGGTTGGCGATCGCAGTATGGTTTTTAAATAAGAGAGAACGCTGCTGGCCCATTCTCTAGTAAGTCCCTTAGTCACCTTTACGGACACCCATCGGAAGAAAATATGTACAAAGACCACACATTTATAGGAAAAAAAATCGTTGGTGTAACTGTGTAAGGCTAGATGTATAAACGTAAACGAGGCAAGAGGACTATGCATGGATCGTAGCTGGCAGGCGGCGTTACGCCCTTATGTATTTTTTTTTACAAATCTATCTATAAAGCTACGAGGGCGGGTCAATAAGTCCGTGACTTTTGGAATAAAACACAGATTTTTTGATAAATTAATGTTTTATTTTTCAACGTAGTCTCCCTTGAGCTCTATACACTTTGTCCAACGCTTCTCCAATTTTTTTATCCCTTCCAATAAATAGGATTTGTCGAGGTCCTCAAAATAGGCCTTTGTTTGCGTGATGACTTTGAGTCAAATCTTTTTCCACCAAGCCACTTCTTCAGGGTTGGGAACAAAAAGTAGTCACTCGGAGCCAAATCTGGAGAATAGGGCGGATGAGAGAGCAATTCATAGCCCAATTCATGGATTTTTGCCATGGCTACTGCACATGTGTGCACCCTTGCATTGTCTTGGTGGAAAAGAACTTTTTCTTGGCCAAATGTGGTCGGTTTTTTTTCAAATCGTCATTGAATCGGTCCAATAAGTTGGCATAATATTCCCCTTTGAATGTTCTTCCCTTTTGAATTTAGTCAATGTGGATTATCCCGCGTGCATCCCAAAAAACAGTCGCCATAACTTTATTGGCTGACAAACCCACCTTGGCCTTCTTTGGCGCCGATTCACCCTTAGAAACCCACTGTTTTGACTGTTGTTTGGTCTCTGGTGTGTTGTGATGGATCCATGTTTCATCCACGGTTACAAAACGGCGCAAAAACTCATCCATATTGCGATTAAACAACGCCAAACCTTCCTGTGAAGTTGTTACACGATTGCGTTTGTGGTCGACTGTGAGCAAACGCGGCACCCATCTTGCGGAAAGCTTTCTCATGCCCAAGTGATCATTCAAAATTGAAACCACTGAGCCATGCGAGATCCCTATGGCTTCCACAATCTCTTACACTTTCAATCTTCGGTCGGCCAACACCATATCGTGAATTTTTTCGATTGTTTCGGGTGAAGAGACCTCAACTGGGCGTCCAGGACGTTCGGCATCTTCAGTGCTTGTACGGCCACAACGAAATTCAGTAAACCACTTTTTTACCATTGAAATCGATGGTGCAGAGTCCCCATAGTATTTATCAAGCTTAGCCTTGGTCTTTTTTTTTTCGCAAAAAATTATGCTTAATAAGCACACGAAATTCACTTTTTTCCATTTTATTCTCAAATTACTGGGTAGTCTGATAAAGATAGCTGTCAAACACAAACTAACTGACGCAGCAAGTTCAAATTTTGACAGGAGTCAACTGACAGATGCCTGTTGACAGGAGTAGTGTTGCTTTTTCAGTAAAGAGGTCAGAAATTCAAAAAGTCACGGACTTATTGACCCGCCCTCGTACTAATAATGAGTAAATTTTTCTTGGAAATTATAAAAATTCAAATGATTAAATCAACTCTTTGCGGAAATAATATATAATTATAATTGTAATATCGATTACCCCTTAACTTAAAATTCATACATATACACAACTAAGAGCAGAATTTTCAGGAGTAAGATAACTTTTATCTGAAGAATAATTATGATAGTTTGACAGCTTTTATAAAGGACTTATTTATGTCAAACTGTAATATTTATTATTCAGATAAAAGTTATCTGACTATTGAAAATTCAGCCCTTATCCAAATAAAACCATTACTAAATTTCAATCGGCCATTGTTGTTGACATCTTTGGCAAATTTAGAAACGCCAGGCTTTAGGCGAGGGTTTAGGTGGTGCGTAGTGTTCGCAACCGGCGTGCGTCTATGACATGTATAAACGTAGATGAAGCAAAAGGAGTAAGTAAGGATCGTAACAAGTGGCTTTCTGTGATTTCTGCCTACCCCTATTGGAAAAAGCCGTGTATTACTAATTAATTTCCATAGAATGGAAGTGTGCATCACTTCCATCCAATTACTGCTCTATTTTTGATATCTAAATGTTTAAACAGGGAATGCTCAAAAATACTAGAAAAGAAGCAATGGGAGTCGGCTCAATCGAGGATACACTTCCAAAGCGGTGTACGCCTGGGCGTCGCAACTTTCAACGTGATGATATCCCTGCTTCCGCCGAAGATTATAAGCGTATTAGAGTTCGTTGGCTTTTCTGGGAACAAGGTAAGATAATATACATCATTTTTGTTTTTGTACACATATTTTTAACCTGTCCTATGATGGTTTGACGCCTGTAATACAACCAAACTTACTTAGTTTGAATATGAATGTTTTCAACATAGGTATATAAATGAAGCACTCTGAGCATCATTCAAATTAAACGAAAATAGCCCCGCTAACAAATTCATGTTTTACCATGTTTCAGTAAACGTTTTCCATTGGCAGTCAGACTTTTAAGATTGATCATATAATCGTAAATATAATAGTTTATAAAACGCTATTTAGTCCCAAATTACACGACAATGTTATCGTTAAGTAGTTACTTAGAAGTCAGCCAATGACCGCTGAACTTTATATACAAGTTAAATAGAAGTACAATGACCGAATTTACGGTCCAATACTGGTTGTGATGAGACCCTTAAGCGACCGCTTATGTCACACAGTAGTTATAATGACATTGAAAAACTACTGAAACATTTGACTAGTTTTAAACAACGATTTAAAGACAACCATTTTGATTCGCAGGTTAAATGTTAAAGTATGATTAAAATCTGAAAAAGTAAAGAGGAGTTATTTTATGATTACGAAATATCTATACCGTACCTACATTATTGAATTAAGCGTAATATCATAATAGTTGTGTAAATCTTTAGTTTTAAGACAGTGTATGTATGAGTTGTGTTGAATTTCATAACTTACTTTTTAATTAAATTAACGTTGTATGACAAAACAAGAATAGTTTTTTTTGTAGCCGACGACGATAGTCTTACGAAAACCTTTTGTTTAACCAAAACGTTTATATTTCCAATACATTGTCCAGTAAACGTCATGGCTGCCACCATTATAAAACGTCTTATAGGTTAGTTCTAAAAACGTTTACTCAACAAATGCACTGACACCATAATACGGCGTCTTATAAGTTAGTTCAGAAAATGTTTACTCAATATATGCACTCACACCATTGTACGACATCGTATAATTTAATCCTGAAAACGTTTACTCAACTATTCTAATAAGACATTACAGTCACGCGACTGAAGCAAAGTAAGGAAAACGTCTTTATAAGAGCTTAGTTAGCTTTAATACCACTAGGTAACAGTTATAACACGAAGTCTTATTAAACAGAAATTTTACGACGTTTCAGATACCTCTCAACTAAGCAAAACGTCGTTTATTCGCTAAGTTATCTCGACTAACAAAAACAGCGCTGGAATGCGACTTCCTGCCTTCTTAGATTAACATAAAAAACGTATTATTACTTATTATAATCACATTTAGCCTTGCCAACAGCACCATTTTAGCCGGCGTGTATTTCTATTCAGAAACTAGCAATAATGTATTTGGTACGTAAGACGAGGTACTGCTGAAAATTGGAGGTTAGTATCATCATAATAATGGCAAGTCATGTTTACTACAAGGAAATATAAAAGACCAGATATCTTGTTTTAAGAATGTGCTAAATAGCATACAATATTCAGATTTCATAATGTCACACCATATTATATTGTAATCGCAAGTTCTTGTCGAGCTTTTAGCCAAGTATAGGAATGCGGTGAAGAATTGAAGATACTGTTACTACTAAATAAGTATAGACGCAATATGTGTGACGAAGTATCCTGTTTTATCACTATACAGGAAACTTCGATGGAGTCAAATGATGATTCATTCACAACCTTGTTATTTATTTTATCAAAATATGTATTTAGTTATGTTATATTAGATACCTTTCACTAGCGCTTTTCTTACATCGTGTGTGCTTTTAAAGTAAAATCACGCATCGCAAAACCAAAATTACTTAGATCCGGAACAACATTAGCAATACCTAATGTAGGCCAAGCAAATATTAGTCGGTTTCCGTGCAGGAATCAAATTCAAATATTATACAGGGTGGAAGGGACATCACAGCAGAATTGACCTAAGGTTCTTCGTTTGGTGCGTACAAATTTATTATAAAATGAGGTGGGCAAAAATTATGTTTCGTAACGAGACACAAACATTCAGCCAAATCACTTTAACTTCAAAGAAAACAATTGCTCGGATTAAGTTTATGCAAGGATGATTCACTACACTTAATCACTGTCCATAGTAGGTATATTTCAACTGAATATTAAAAATAATATTAAAAGAACATCATGCCATCATTATTAAAAGTCAAAATAACAATATTAAGAAAGTCTAAATACTTAGAATACCACAATATTTTCACAATTGTTGTTGTTCACAAAATTAACGGTATCATAACAAAAATTTGGTAAACTTTATAAAAATATGCAAAGGTTAAACAGTTCTTTTTCTGATTTGATTTGACTAAGACAGGCCACGTGACTCGTGGCTACGAGGTCGGCAACAGAAGTTTTAAGGCGATGTGTTTTGTGGCACCGACCTGTATTAAAATACTAGTTCTCAAAGTCAAATTTACATATATTATCTTTTACTAGAAGAATTTTAATTTTTTGGTTAGATGCCGCAAGTAGTAAACAGTTATTGATAACCAGTGGCGTAACTACTAAACAGAGGCCCTGGTGCAAAGAGGAATCATCTCCCCGTAGTGTTTTTTTTAAATTCTTTGTTGTTTTCTTCGGGAACATTTAGTATTTATATTAAACATCATACATAAAATTAAAGTCAATTTTTGTGTCTGTCTGTGTGACCTCGTTGTTTTTTTATACCATCATTACGAGAATTTATTTCAGATGTTTTTTTCGAATAAACATTAATATTAAAATCACATTAAAAAACTCGGTATTTCGTAAAAACCGTGCGAAGAAGAGAGAAGTTAGTAGTAGTACTACCACGAATGAACCACCCTGTCTAGTAAAGTGCCGCCGCTGCCGTATGTGGACCCCTATTTGTGAAATCATATTATTATTATTTTAATTATTGTGTGAGGACTTAGTGGGTTTTATATTTTGCCTAACTTAGTTTTTTTTTTCTCTGGCTGTTTCCTCAAAAGACCATTTCAGACATCAATCTACATGGTCTTCAAATGATCTGACCAAGATAATGTCTGGACTTTAAAAGAGACTGTAACCTCTGAGTTTGTTTCGGCCTTTCTCCTCAGAGTAGTCAGATAGGAAACGCCGACCTCAGCTAGTTTAAAAAAAAATGTTTGACGTATAAAAGTGTTAGTAAAAAACTTACAGAAATTAAATCATTTATCATTTGCTTGCTATCGCTGGTTGCCACAGGTTTGGCAGTGAATTTACTAGGTGAAGCCTTATTTTTTTACTAGGAGAAGCCTGGATACTAAAGTGTGTGTGAGCTTGAAAACATCAGCACCCCGCCTCTGATAGGTGAAAATTTGTTTAGGGCATTCATACAGAAATTGGAGAAACTTTGTCGACTTACGCAGAAAAGTGTAAGAATTAAGAAACCTAGGCCTAGTTAAACCTTGTCCTAGGCCTACCAAAGTTTTTCGAACTAGCTAGGCAAATGAGCTCGAAAATTTTAGTTGTTCGTCTCGGGTATTAGATTAAGGCCAGGTATTCCGAATTTCCCCATCAGTCTGATTCAATATTAAACAAACAAATAGTGATTGTTTAAAGCCAAAATATATAAATACCTACTGTAGTTGATTACAACTATGTAAGTACTTTGACAATTTGTGGTTCAAAACATGATATCGAAAACTTCTCTCGATCAAAAAAAGTCCGAAGAGGAGGTTAATTCGATGTTTTTTTTTTTGTTTTTCTTAATTATTTCGAAGTTTATGAAAGTTTAACTTCCAAAAAAATATATCTATGAAAAGATTATAAAAAATCACACACTTAGGTGCAATAAAAAAGAAGAAGCTTCGCCAGAAAATACGTAAAAAATTTTAATAAAAAAAAAACACCGAAAATACACAAATATACAAAAGTAAAAAAGGTAATCAAGTTTTTTAAGAAACAAACCAGAATAATTGCAGTTATGAGCTATTTTTAAAGAGTGGATTATGCAAGTAAAACTTACTGGAAGATTATTTTTAACGCAAGTTATTTTGGTAGATAAACCTATTAAAATAAACCAATTGCAATTGTTTTAAAAAACAGTCCACTAGGCGCAAAATAAGTTTAACAAATTGTCATCATTTAAGTTTACCTACTTATTACATAGTAGAGTCAGTACAGTAGGAGTAAATCGCCACGTAACGAAAAAGCATTATGCCCCCTCCATGCGACTTTTAATTTTATTTAATTCAACGAGACAGAAAGAGATAGTTTTCATGGCTTCTGGGAGTGCTAAAACTGACAGTCGGGTCCTAATGAATGGGGGGCGGCGGACGTCCCGGTGTCCGTCGCTCCTACGCCCGGTGCACCTGCTGCGGATCGGGAGAGTGGACGAGATCTCTCTCTCCCTTTTTCGCAGCCTCCTTCTGCGAGATTACTGTTTCGCAGAAGGAAACCACCGCGTCTCAGGACTCCTCGCTGCCGACCATCGAATTCACTACGGCTGACCGCGACAGGTCACTGCCAAATTCTGAGATGAGGGCACGGCGTGGGTCCTCCCAGCGGCACACTCTGCCAGCTTATGCCACGCCGTGTCCTCCCGGCAGTCGAAGCAGTGGTGACACAGGGCATCCGGCTCCCTGTTAATGCGACACGGATACTACCCGAAAGATCCATGCCCCGAGAGTACTTGCGTCACCCGAGACAGCAGGGTCAGCGCGGCGCTCGCCCTGCCCCACGCTTCCTCGCGCCACTGATATGGTGACGCGAGCACCTGCGCCTCTAGGTCCCAGGGCGGGGATCCGGCCAGTTCACAAGTCGCCTCTTAGGAAATCGTGCGGCCTCTTATGACTCTGACGGCCATTGCTCTCTGCGGCTTTCGCAGAGCAGAGATGCTACCGGCCGTCAGGTAAGCCGCCCAGATGGGGCCTAGCGCCATCCTCTCTGATTCGAGAGGTCGATACGGATGTATCGATAATCCAACAACGTGTCCACCTCCACGTTGAGACGCCAGTCGCGTCCGAGCTAGAAAAAAACGGAACCTTATATAAGACGTCTTTCATTTTTTACATGTATATTTCATGGTAGCCACACACGTAACGATATATTTGCTTCAGTATATCGTTGTGTGCTAGACCACGTTCGCAAGCGGCACGGACGTAACATTTTTGCGGCTGGATTTTTTCTCGCACTGGATTTTCAACTCTCGATGTTAAACCGAGCCACTGAGAATCCAACAGAGTACAAGTACATAGCGTTGCGACAACAGCGCGTCGAAAAAACAGACTGTTGGATTATCAACTCTCGGCGATAAACAGTGTGTTGAGAAATCCCGCCACGATATTTTTACGTCCGTGCTAACGCGGACTTGGCCGACTTTTGCGCCAATTTGTAACTTACTTCTGTGATCATCAAATTTCGACTCTGAACTTGTGCAAATTTGTTAGCGCAATTGATTTGGCACCAATTTGAATAATTCGGTCATAAAAATTATACATAAGAATTAATCACAGGTCTCTTTAGTATTATTAAATCGGAACTTATCTGGAAATATTTTAAATATTTTGTTAAGTTTTATACTAATTTTATTCTGTAAAGTTCTACTTACTGTTAATTTTATACAAATTATTGAGTAAACATAATCCCTTTTAACTTAATTAACAAAAAACAGAAGTCGGAACTCGATCCAGTCTTCATAGGCTTCATAGGTTCTGAGGGTGCGACGGGAGTTCACGCTTGTGGCGTATCTGGTTAGGTTACTTCGTGGAATTGAGCATAACCCGGGAGTACTGCAGCGCCTGTGTATATGTGTACCGGACCGATATGTGTGGAGGCGGCGCCGCCCGCCTTTGCTGGCCGTGCCGGCTGCCAGGACTAACCTTCTCGCCAAAGCACCATTGACCCGTGCAATTCGGGTGATTAACGATCTTCACGGGAAAATCGATGTATTTACAAGCCATTTGAGTGAATTCGCAAAAATACTATTGTTTGTTTTATGTTATAGTGTAAATTAGTAAATTAATTAAGTAATAGTATTTTTAAGTTTTTCATAGTTTTTGAAATTTATATTGTAGGATAATTTTAAGACCTCGCTATCGCATTAGGTATCACCTGTAATGATAGTTGTAAGGGAGATTTTAATAAATAATAATAATAATAATAATAAAAAAGACTTCAGTGCACCCTCCACACCTCTATATTTTCTTTGTTGAGTCTTTGATTTTTATACACCTGTTTAGCTCGCTTTGGATTAGTTTTGTATTAGGCTCCTTTGTGTTACGCGAGCGAAGCTGCGGTCAAACGGGCATTTTAAAGAATACTACCCTCGATTTTAGTATCTCGGTTAAAGAGCTTAACATACTGTATTAATTCTCAATTAGGTATTGTGTTTCTTTTACTTATGAATAGCGACCCGCTCCTGCTTCGCTCTGGTGTGACCTACATAACTGATGTGACGACATGTGCCAGCATCGAGGATTTTGGTTACATCTGAGTTAAATATTAATGTATTATACACAATCCTTCTGGAGAAATTCTTTAAATAATGTTAAAACCCGCATGCATCAAAATCCGTGTAGTTTTAGTTTAGAACTGATCGCCCATACAGACAAACACGAATGCAAGTTTATTTTCTTTTGTAAATACCGAGTGGGATCATAGACGTAATATCTATATATTACATCCATGAGAGAGGCCATAATTTTAGTTACCTTTATTTCTTTCGGTCCACCAATGGCGTCAGCACAAACTATGTCGAAAACGATAAATAGCCATTCGGCAGAATGTAACACGGCTATCCAGACGATTGCTGAGAATGTGCCGGGCGAACGCTTAGTACAATAATATGTCTGAATAAACGTGTTTGAAATGTTTCAGACTGTTGGTCTAGCGGAGTTGGAGGCTGGTTCGGTCGCGCCCGGCATACGCTCCGTACTGTGCGACCTGACGCTGCTGAGTTACCACTTGGTCATGTGCCACTTCATCGGCGCTCCCATAGACCTGGCAGTTTGCGAGAGGATATTAGAAAAGGAGCTGAAGGTAGGCACATCGTCTCGATGTTTAATTATATCCATAGTGTTACACAACACAACGAGCTTGTGAAAGACTTTTGTCTTTAATTTAGTTTACTGATGTGGGATATGAATTCTTAAACTTGATGAGCCAAATAAATGCAGGGTACTATACCAATTTCGTAATCTGCAGATAGCCTTTCGCCGGGTGTTAGTAGTTCAATTGCATGAGGTATGCACAGGGTGACTAATTAAAGTGCTTATCAGTGTCAGTCAGCTTGGAATCCAGTACAATTTATACAAGTTGACAAGAACTATAAGTTCTTATTACACTTCCTGAGCCGTTTTTCAACTCTTAATGTAACATAATTATGTCCATGTCTTTATGAACAAGAACGTATGTAATTTACAGGTGTACCCGGACAGCGTTTGGTTTCTAATGTTCAAAGGGCGCATCGAGCTTATGCGTGGGCAGTTCGACACCGCAATTGAGACGTACAATCGCGCCGTTAACAGTCAGAAACAATGGCATCAGTTCCACCACGTGTGCTTCTGGGAGATCATGTGGGTGAACAGGTGAGATAACAAATATTCAAACGCGAAGATTGGCTAGCTAATTTGATTTAATGCTAAGTACTCCACCTACGGACTAACCCAAATGACCAATATATTTTTTATTGTTTTATGGCGATTTTGTGGAATTTATTTACTTATTTAATTTGACATAGTATGGGAAACCATATGTTTTTATTATTCTTCGTTGTTAGTCGTAAGCTCTTGGTACCTTAGTCCACAAAGCAGAAAGTGACAGCCTTTCCAAAACCGCTGTCTTCCAAGAAAGTCAATTATGTATGACCAAAAACGAACTTGAACAGCTTGTAGATGGCAAGGCACTATTAAATTGAAACTATATTTGCCCTTTCAACCCATTCACGGCCCCATGAACCACATATGGTTCAGTTTTTACTATTATCTACTTTGTGGATAATGAAAGTTAACGAAGACAAAATTACATAAGTACAAGAATAATAAACTTTAACACCATCAACTTTCTTATATTTAATACCGAATCAACGTGAATAAAATGTTAATTAAAAAGAGAGACCGCACCAGAACCAAAAGAAAATTAAAAACAATAAAAATCTATTAAAAAAGAATAGTATAAAAGCTCATGAGGCCAAAAAGCTGCTGCTTCAAGTGACCTCAACATACATCGTTTGGTTCATTGGTTTCAGTTTAAAGATGGACTGGCGCGAATCAGCTTTGTACGCAAGTAAACTGATCGATGAGAGCTCGTGGTCAAGGACTATCTACTCATACTCTCGAGCGGCCATGTTGCTGGAGCTCGATGACATCACTCCTGCGGAGAAACAGCAGTGCACGGATCTGATGAGGTGGGTAAATTCATGTTTTAAACGTTCGATAACTAATCTGTATAAATTACAAATTATTTTTATTTATATATTAAGATAGCAGGTTTAAGAGCACAATTAGTCCAATAGTAGAGATAGAGTTTTGCCACACCTCACCTGATATTGTCAAAACGTCAAAAAATAAGGTATGGTACGCATAAAGGGGCAGACCCATGAATCGTGTGCAAAAAATCCCACGTGCGAAGTGTTTTCAATTGTTCTGGTTTATAATTCACTAGCTGTTTGCCCGCGACTACGTCTGCGATCCAGGATCAATAGTAGTCTATGTCCATACCCAGGTCATGTCAGTTTTTAATACTAACTGGGGAAGTTTTAGGTTGCATATTTACTGTTTGACAAACTATTATTAATTTCGTATGATTGTTCATGTATATTTGTCATACAATGGCGTTTGCTAGTTGATGGAATTGGATCTGATGAATTATCATTATCAACGAAGGTAGATGGACGAACGTTCTCTTCAACATGTGAAGGAGATGGACTGGGACCTTAAATTAATGGATTGAGTGATTTTTTTCCCAGTTTCTAGTTTGTTGTTTAATGAATCACCAATTTAGCTTTCTGCAACTTTGTCTGATTTCCAACCTCCTAGTCGCTTTAAGGACGTCAAATTGGCTCCTGAATCTGCCAATAATGTAGCGGAGGTCCTCCTGAAGCTGTGCCCAGTATAATACTCAGCATCCGGCAGACCAAGAAACGTAGCTGTTTCTTTTGGCATATTACCAAATTTGTTTATCCCGATTGCTTGAGCTGTACACTTCTCTTTTTGGTAATTTTGAAAAAAAACGGTCGGTTTTTCCTTTTTGGGACCGCTGATTCATATATTTTTGCACTATTCTAAGAAAATCTCCTTCAACAACAAAGCTTCTCGGTATCTTATTTTTTGTGTTCGGAATCTTGATTAGTAGCATTTTTCCATAGGCTTCAATATCTTTTAAAGTAATATTGGCTAACTCCTCTCTGCAGCAAGCTCCAACAACGCCAAAAATCAGAGCAACCCAAAAAACAATGGGATTTGATTAATATTTTTTTTAAATAATGTAAGTAGTTACTGTATTTTGCGATTTCGTAGACTGAATACTAAAGAAAAATATAAGTACTTATTAATAAATTACCTTTGTGGCTAAAAAACGATCATCGGCAGCTTCGTTCAAAAACCTTTCCATTTCATTGGATGTTAATATTTTCGACTTTTTACTTGTAAAACCGTCTTATTGTCGTTTTAAGAAAGCATTTAATTTTGTGTATTCACTTATATCCACGTTGTTCCTTATTTTCAGCATACTTTTTATCATCGAAAACCTCGACCATAACGTAGACGGTTTTAATTTTGCTGAGAATTCGGAGAAGTATGCCAACATAACATTTTCTGAAAAACTATTAGCTTTTTTCTCTTCTTTCCACGCAATAAATGCGTCGTATGTAGATATGTAACAACTTTTTGACTTTTCCGGTAAAATGTTCTCCGAAGCATTTTGTGCAATTATACTGAGTTCCGGTGGTGTTCATTAAAAAAAATAGGGTCGAAATTACACATTTTGTGCAACAAACAACTAAACTCGCAAAGAAAATTTCTGGAAAATGGCTCCAACCGTAGAATAAGCAGAGTTTTTTTTTCTTCACCCATTTTGGTAGGCAAAGGGAAGTATGCCCATACAGCTTAGTCTTCAGTAGTTTTTTTTTATTGATATGAAATGAAAATGAAATTTAATGAGATGAAATGAAATGAAACCTAAGCTAACTCATTCAATTAAATCATTAAATCTGATATTGAAATAAATTAGTAGCTTCTTTTTAGAAATATACGTATTCGTATGAATCACAAAAAATCTTTAGTAAAAACTTTTAATAGACATTATTTTGACAGTTGGGAAAGAGAACGCACGAGTTCGGGAAAGGTAAAAAAAAAGCACTAGTATGTAATATAAAGTCATTTTTTCGAAGGAAATCGTTACTTTATTAAAATCAAACATCAGGTAGTTCGCCTCAGATACGAGTAAAACAGCGCCCGCAGGTAGTGAGTTAATGTTACTCACTCAAATGCAGGAACGCGTCGTACTACAAGCAGCGCATCGCGGGCAAGTCGCTGCCGATGGAGAAGTTCGTGATCAAGAGATGCGCGCGCTACCAGGTGCAGGGTTGCCGCCTTCTGCTGCCCACCATTGAGCTGCTGTGCCTCTGGAACATGTTCCACATCCTCGCCAAGAACGAACGGGGCATACAGAAAGTACTCAAGGTAACCTGCTTTCTTTTGACTTGGTCTATTAAGTAACTAGCGGCCCGCTCCGAATTCCCACGGTTGTTTTGCGACTTATCATAACATATAGAATTCTTTATTACATGTAGGTTTAATATTAAGTGGTGGCCCTATGGTAACGGCCGTGACTTAAAGAGTTGTAGGTCGTAGGGTTGAACCCAAGCAGGCCCTTTACGTGTAAATTATTTCATCACCACTGCTGTTCAAACGGTGAAGGAAAACATCATGAGGAAATCGGCATGTCTTTGAACCAAAACATTCGAAGACATCCGCTAACCTGCACAGATCCCCTGTGACGGAATCCCGCTCCTATCCCAGAGAGGAGGCCTGTGTCCCAGTAGTAGGAACATTATAGCCTGTTTATGCTATACCCAGAATCCTTTCGGAATAAATTCTATATGTTATGGAAAAAACCGCATCAAAATTCGTTGTGTGGTTTACAAGAACAACTCGGGCACACAGACATATGCGAAAAGCGACTTTAGGTTTAAAGAATTTTATTTCTCATAAGAACAATAGTTCACTTAAAATGAGATTGGTACATAGTGCTTATAAATAAATAATAACATTATGTTTGCCTCTGGGGTGTTGGTGACGTTATAGGGTACATAAATGGTTTTTAAGTTTTTTTTTTAAATATATTTATACTATCACATTTCTTTATATCCTCCGGTAAATCATTGAACAGTTGTGCTCCGTCCACCAATATTGTTTTTTTGCCGTAATTAGTCCGTGCACGTGTGGTCTTTAGTTGAAACTTGTTTTTACTTCTTGTGCCGTATGTTATTGTTTTTTTATGAAGTTGAATATTTGATTGTACGGAATTCGTGGTGATTTTTTTAATGAGAATGCAGGTGTAATATGTGTAAAGTTGCGTGAGATTTAGTAAATTAGTTTTTTCGTATAATTTTTTTGTTGGGTATAGATAGTGATAGTGGAACAACACTCTAATAATTTTGTTTTGTGTTCTTTGTAGTGAGTTTAGATTAGATTTTGCAGCTGATCCCCATAGTTCGATTAGGTATTCAAGGTTTGATTTTACTAGGGAGTTATATATAATTGTGCGTACTTTTTTCGGTATACATTTGGAAACTTTTCGTAACGCTACTAATAACGAGATTAATTTTGTTTTGACATGGTCGATGTGCAGTTTCCAAGTTAATTTGTCATCTACCCACAGTCCGAGGTATTTTTCGTGGCTAGACCGTTTGACAATTTCTCCGTTGATCGTAAGAAGTGGAAACTCCGGTAACGGTTTATTTTTTGCGGCGAAAATCATAAATGATGTTTTGGACGCGTTAATAGTTAGTAAGTTATATTTTAACCATTCATTAAGCAGGTCAAGGTCCTTTTGAGCATTAGTCATAATGTTTGTTAATGATTTATTGAAGTAAAAAAGGCAAGTGTCATCCGCGTATAACGTTAGGTGTCCTGTCAGCCCTATTTTATTTATGTTATTAATGTAAATTAAAAATAGTAATGAGCTTATAATTGAGCCTTGTGGACAGCCAAATGTTATATTTTGCATCGAGCTAGTGGAGTTATCTATCTTAACTACTTGTTGTCTATTTTGTAAATATGAAGTGAACATACTGAGGGCGTTGCCTGAAATTCCTATATTACTCAATTTCTGTAGTAGCTTTTGATGGCTTACCGTATCGTACGCTTTTTTTAAGTCAATGAAAATACCTACTACAACGTTTTTTTTATCAATCTGAGTTTTTATTTTTGTTATTAAATCTACTGACGCTGTGAGAGTACTTTAATTTATTATATGTGTAGATATAGACTTATTATTATGCCTGTATTCTCATAGGATTACCCACTTTTGTAATAGAGTATCTATTCACCAACACAAACTATAATTACAGGATATCCATAGGTGATAGAAAAAAATAACTTATATGAAATAGAGAACTTCCATGTATACCTTTTACAAAACTTGTGAAACAGTTAATAGAAGCAACGAGCAACCGCATCGAGAGCGAGAGCCGCGACTGGATGGGTGTGCACGAGGGAGACAACCGCGCGTTAGTGCGCTTCCTGAAGGGGTGCTGCCTGGCCGCCATGAACCTGCCGCGTCTAGCACTCGACACATTCGACTCTGTGCTGCAGTAAGTATATAACATCATGCTTGTATTCCTCGACGGATTAGGCAGAGATGTTTAGTACACCCACCCAGGTTTCGCAGACCTACTCTCGCGATATAATCAGAGGCTGGCCTTACCACCAGCCAGGCACAAATCCAGAACCCCACAGAGGACCCCATTCTTAGTAGTCTTTGGTTTGTTTGCAAATCATTATACATTATTATAACTTATTTTTTATGTTTGTTCGTTTTGGGTTTGGCGCAAAAATAAAACTAAGTTACAGTCTCAAACTCAAGTTAGGCCTCATGGACTGTACTAGGACATAAAATGCTTAAAAACGAATCGTTCTTATTTATTTGTATCCTAGTAATTTAGTTCTTACCTACCTAATCTGAAATAAGAGTTTTTTTTAATTTACAGGCTGAAGAATAATTTAAAGGAAGATACGTTCTTACTTCCTTACACCGTTGCTGAGATGGCGATGTGTCACTATCAGCTTGGAGATAAGGAGCGCGCTCTGCAAATGCTACAGGATGCCAGGTTCGTTTCCTACATATAATTTTTTTTAGGTAAAGTTTATTTCCAAGATTATTCAGCTCAGTGTGTCAGACTTAACTGTCTGTGTGAATGAATAGCCATATACTGAATATCCATAATCAAACGCAAACTCAAAGCATTTATTTCAAATAACACTTTTGAACTGTCAAAGAGTCGGGCAGTTAGTCAGAAAGTTGAAGCTTGCCCATTCCAAAACGTAGATCTTTATGGAGCAGTATGGGCAAGAAACTCCAAGGACACTCAAAGGACATATGTTTAAAATCAATATATTACAAAATCCTGGGTACATAGTTATTGTTGCTTTTATATGTGAGAACCATGTAAAAAAGTAAAATTAAATAAACAATTAAAAATATAGGATTAAAATAAGCCGTAGCAGTTAAGATATGACCAGTCTCAACCGACGGCGCCCGGTCACTCATAACGCGTGGATCAGCACCATCCAGATCAACCATTTTGTAGGGAACCGCATGATCCAACACACGCGCCACCATGAGTGTGATATTTAAGTGAGCATGACATACTCTCAACTGCCACTCATTCAAGTCTACATACATCCTAATAACAAATCAAACGGATCCATGGTACACTTTACAAAATTGAAAAAAAAATGCTTCTAAATAATACAAGTAGTAGTCCGTGAGTGATCTAAAACTATCGGTAGGTACTACCCTCACTTGTCTTTCTTTTCAAACATTTTTGCTAAAAGATAAATTAGCTAATAGAAGTAAAAGAAATAACTAGATTTTGATGTTACAGCTACAATGTCACTGAACTGATTTCTTTAACAGGAAAAAATATTCGGGATATTCGTTGGAGTCACGTTTACATTTCCGCCTACACTCAAAGCTAGAGATTGTCAAGAACGGCAGCCCCAGTGCGAGTCCAAGGCAACGTGCAAGTACTTCCTAAAGCGACACCACATTGACACATGGTACTAATTATGTCTAGTAACATCATTTCTACGCTCTCTTTTATAACTGTTAAGCATCTCTCGAATCCGTCATGTATCTGTTTTAATAACAATATTATATTCCGTGCTTATAGAATATTATAATCGATAAAAATGATTGAAATTATTTTCTGTGGATAGACCAGAAATTATTCTAGACATATTACGTATATGTGTAAAAAAAAAATTTTTGAATTAAGTGCAATGTGTTAATTAAATCTTATGTCTTAAATTATGTTTATTTAAAATAAGGCTTTAAATACCTTATGAAATTTTACAATCATGTATAATTATATTTTCTTAATTTAGTATATAATCTCTCATACATACTTACATCATAATCCATAGTAGATAACCGTTGTCTCAAAGGACAACACTGTCGAAATTAACTAGAAACTTTCGGCATATCCCACCCAACAAGCCCTTCCAAGTGATATGCCACATATTTTGTGTAATCTACAGCGTGTAACAGAGAGGTGTGGTCATTTTGAAGGGTGTGGTACAGACCATGTAACTACACAACTTTCTCGTCATTGCGAGAAAATATTCAGTCGCCTCAAACATTTGGGTAGAGTAGGTATTGAAGTTTTGTTTGGGGCAGTTGGAGAAAGTTGTTCAGTTTGATGGGCTGTACCACACCTTTCTGATACATCCGTACTTATACTATAAATTCAAAAGTAACTCTGTCTGTAAGTTACCTTTCCATGCCTAAACCACTGAACGGATTTCTATAAAATTTTGCATGGAAATTGATGGGATCCTGGGGAAGGAAGTAGGCTACTTTTCTTTTTGTCCCGTTATCACGTTCCCGTGGAATAACTTCCAACATCCACGCGGGCGAAGCCGCGAGCAGAAGCTAGTGCTATATAATTTTTATTACCTAATCATTAATCAATCATTTTTAATGTCTAGTCTTAATGTATTGCTTTTGTGAATTTGTTGAATCGATCCTGAACCTTCCGGAATTTCCCAAAACTCCTTTTTCTTTGTGTTATTTATTTTTAGATAATTATCTCTATTCAGTGTAAAGCTTCACACACATTACTCATTAATTATTATATAAAATATAGTTCAATTTAAATCAATATACATTTTAGTTCAAGAACTTGTGATGATAAAGGAATTAATATAAATTTATTTTCATACTTTTGGTTGTAACATAGTGTCTATGCGTGTTAGATTTTCGAGTGGGTATATATTTTTGGATATAATAATTCCGAAGTGTGTCCATTACCTAGTTAGGTAGATTACAAATAAGCTGCGCTTCCGGAGCATTTCTCTGAGCTTATAATTATTATGTATATAAGTAACTGATGTACAATATCTCACCTTTTTTTAGGGTACCCACTATTAAATTAATCTTAAAATGATATATATTATAGGGTACCCAAGTAACCAAGCATACAGGATGGGAGAGAAAGATTATCACTAATCCTTTCTCATTGGATTTACCAGTAAAAGGAGAACATTTAAACAATCACGATTCTGTTTTGGAGTGAAATGTCACAAATACATTTTAAATGGTCAAAGTATATTGGCCTTTATCGACAGCCACCATGTTAAATCAATCTAAAATACTATTTTCATAATAAAGTATAAATGTCTATTAGAATAATAAATACATAGAATAAATATCAATGTTGCAGTATACTATTTGGTACAAAGGTTTGGCAATTAGATTATAGTTCAGCCTAAGGCTTGTATAACTTGGTCTTTTGTTTTTTCAAAAAAATACCTATATATTTTTTTTCAAATATAAGGGATGGAATATTTTATTTTTATCAAGCTTGTTTTGCGGTGATGCTAAAAAATATATAGGTTTTTTTTTTTAAATACCTATATATTTTTTTTTTTAATATAAGGGATGGAATATTTTATTTTTATCAAGCTTGTTTTGCGGTGATGCTAGAAAATAGGATTAAAAGTCTTGGGTGGTCCTGTCGAGTTTTCTTTCACATCTTACACCATCGATGTAAACAGTTCTAATAACAAAACTATAAAGTAGGTCGCCTTAGACTAATTTCTAAGGCGACAGAGGCGAGATGTCTACCTTTTGAACAAAGCCACAATATTAAGTTTTACTGGTATATATTTTATTGCAACATTCCACGTTAAGGACATTTAGGTTAGATATAATCTACAGCAAACTTGACAAGAAATCAAAGCCATTTAATTATAACCTCTCGTTACTGAAGATGAAAGAAAAATAACAGGGCTAAGAATGAAATGAAATAGGTTCAAACTAGCATAAAACAAAACTTCCATACCTATGAGAGCACCAAGTAAAGAGTGTTTATTATTTCCGTAAGCTAAGTTTTTTTAATTTTTTTATTAATTGTTAGTGTGATATGGGGTGATAGTAAATAAGTATTTTAATTTAAATATGTATATAGTGCTAATAATTTATTTCAATAAATGTATTCGTTTACAACACGAGATTAACGCAAAATCTTGTTGGGCAACGTCATATGGTCTCAACTCTAACAAATTATAATTAATCTTGAAAAGAAATCATAGATGGCAGCATAGGTAACCATTATGAAATTAACAATCATTATAATGTGATAAACGGCAGAATTTTGCTTGAAGTAAGATTAGTAAAAATCTAAACTTCTTTGTTTAATGCTGATTTATTTATTTACACTCTTAATGCATGTATTTTAAAAGTAGGTCGACTCCTAGATGGCGTTGTAAAACAGTCTCTGGCAATAAATGAGTCGCTGATGCTGCCATCTGTTGAAAATTTGGACGAATTAAAATAGCCATCTCAATAGCCAGACTAAGGGAGGTGCCATTTCATTGTATTGGATTGGGTAGTATGGCAACGTTAAAAATGTAGTTATTTGCGCTAAATACAAACATATTGCATTGCCGTTTCTTAAGTTACAAGTTTTAAAACTATGAAAGTATAAAATCACTTAATTTATTAATTACGTTGTCCTACATTTTGGAAACTTAAGCTATTTTTAATTTAAAAATCAAATACCTACCTAGCTACGCATTAAGCTATGTTGTTTAATTTGAACGTGAAACTCACAAGTGGGTATTAGCCGCAAGCCGCAAGTATCGTTATCAGTCTAAAGTCTTAACTTATTTTTGTTGTCTTTATCGCTGTGTATTATCTGGAGTGCAAGAGGTATACATATAAACAGGGAAATTCGACCTATTCCTCGAAAGAGGTTTTACTAGAGGTCATTAGCAACAAATCAGGTCCATTTAAACAGGGTATGTAAAATTAAATAAAATAAAAACTGTCTTGTTAGGTACTAAAACAATTAATTATAAAAAAACTGCTCAACTCTAAACATTATATTGTTACTTTTCTGAAAGCTGAAAGATGAATGCTCAGTAAATTTTTAATTTATTGGAGATGGGTTTACTCTTGACTCTAGTCTAGGCCAGAGGTGACAGAGACAAAGTCTACGATGGAGTGAGCTTACCCAGAAGGAGCCTGTTCACTCTAACTTTGAAGAGATGAGAGATATTCTCTAACTTGCCCGAAACTTACACAATCTCAGAAATAAAAGGTCTTTAGTAAAAAATCGATGAACCGTCACGGCTCGGTAACCATCCAGCTTTGACCCATAGTTAATTGTGCTTAATTTGTTGCTAATGATCTCTAGTATAAGCCCTTTCAAAGTATAGGTCTTTTCATGCCACCCGGTATATTATACTTAAAATCTGCTCTACTGGCATAGAACCTAAATTAATTTTGAGTGCAATGTTACAATGTATCTAGTTGTTGTGTTTTATACTATATTACTTGTCAAATATGAAACAATTAACAAATTATAAAATATGAAATTTTTATTGTTGACACTTTTTGTTAAATGCTGATGTGATGGTGGCACACATTATTATGTTGTTGTCTTCTTATCGTTTTATTTATAAGGCTAAAACGTAAACACGGTGATGGGAAACATATTCAATCAATCCAACTAGTCCAACTACTAACTTATATGCAAGAAAGCCGAGGCCATTATCTGCAAGACAGTGACAGTAATATAAAGGATGTATTTTGCATACAGGTTAACTAATAAAATGTATGTATTTAATTCGTAATGACGACAACAAACGTCGGTTACAGGTGTACTTACTTTTGTATTTGTAGATAAATAATTATTGTGTAAAACTTTTGTTGCTGATTGTACCTTAGCATCACAAATTGTGAAATCATTCTTATAATTTTTAACGCCGTTCATTTTAATATTGTGAATTTGTGAATCTATATCGATCAAATCTTGTAACGCGGTACTCAAAAACACAAAAAGCATCTACAGAATGATGACCCGCTTTCTGGCCGCAAATCACGAATTTAAATATTTTGGTATGCAAAATTAACTCAACAAAACGTTGTTATTTATGGATTGAATGGAAATAAAGATTTTTATTTTATGTGTTGTCTTATTTCTAACTCACTTGAAATAAGGGGGTTCTTTGAATAGCAACATGGTTCTTTGGTGACTTAGCCCTAAGCCCTTTGCAA
The DNA here is from genome assembly GCA_963555695.1 of Dasypolia templi. Lineage (NCBI taxonomy): Eukaryota > Metazoa > Arthropoda > Insecta > Lepidoptera > Noctuidae > Dasypolia > Dasypolia templi. The sequence goes on from OY743136.1 coordinate 14,641,771, forward strand.
AATAAAGGTCCTTGACTACTTACATAAAGTCATGTCTTTTTACCATACGGTAAGGCAGAAACTACAGAACGCTACCTTTTATGATTGGAGATACACACAGTTTACCTCTTTTGCTTCGTTCACGTTCAAACATCGATAAAACGTCTAGGTCAGTAAAAACTAGAATTACTTGTCAAGGACATGAGCATTATTATAGGTTAACCGATAGACCTAGGCACTGATGATGACACAAATCCACGATACGACTTTAAAAGTAATTTGTTAGAACCATTCATTATTTTGTCTTCTTAATTACTTTTTATACTTATGTATTACCTACACATCCTTAAAATTATCATATCCACTTTTCGGTAGGTATTCCACGAATTATGCAAGATTCCATTTGATGTTAGAAAACCCATCTTACATGAGCCGTGTGACGTGTCCTAATATAAGTGATCTTTGCACAAATACGCTAAAGTCGCTCGCGTTGTTTTTGTAAGTTCTTAAACTCGAAACTTATAAGGCGAAGATATATTACTTGATATTATTATTACAGCGCGCGGTCCTACTAAACTAAGTCCATACAATGGACGTAGTGACACTCACTCACTCTCTCTCGCACTTACTGGCATGCCGATACAGCTCAATAATTTCAGTTTTCGTATAATAATAAAAAAAAAAAATAATTATACGCATCACTACTGAAACTTGTTTATTTATTTATTTAAGTTTACATGTACAACATAACAGAATAAAATCCCAGTGCGTTATAAAGAGCAAAAGAAACAAAAAAGTGACACACTTACGTAGGTTAGGTAAAATGCAGTTAAAAGAAAAAAAATGTAAACACAACAAAATAACAAAATTTTCAACAAAACAATGCAACCGAAGAAAAAAAAAACAATATTTATAATATTTCTAGTAGCGCCGAGCGCTTTGTTTAAATTAATAACAAGTATACACAACTTAAGACGCTTTTTGTTTTAATCATTGGATATAAAAGAACGATTATTTTACAAGTATTTTAAATGTAATTATATTATAAGTTTTTGCGCATGTTAAACACGTGTTTTTAGTTTTTTTTTAAACTACGTCTTTTTATTTTTACTTGTTACTGTATCTACCTAAATTCTTCATTTAGTTAACAAGTCAATGAAGTTATGAAATAAGCGGTTTACTAGGAGCCCTTGAGGAGTTCCACTATCACCTCTTGGCTCCATCATCAGACCCGCGTTAACAATCCAGATCTATTGGACTCGTCAAAACTAATCTTATGAGCCCAAATTCGAGCGGTAGCCAAGTAGTAGTACTGAAAAGTTCCACTACCCACCTCCTGGCTCGATCATCAAACCGTCAACACCAAGTGAAATCTATTGGATTTGTCAAAACAAACCGTATGACCCAAAAGTCGAAATAATTATTAGTAGACACTGAAGAGTTCCACTATCACCTCTTGGCTCCATCATCAGATCCTCGTTACCAAGTCCAATCTATTGGACTCGATAAAACGAATCATATTAAACTGAATCCGAGCGGTTCACTAGTAGCCACTGCATAGTTCCACTGTTCACCTACTGGCTCCATCATCTGACCGTCAACACCGAGTGCAATCTGTTGACAAAAAAGTCGAAGTAATTATTAGTAGTCACTGGAGAGTTCCACTATCCACCTCGTGGCTCTATCATCAGACCCTCCCACAATCTATTGAAATCGTCAAAACTAATAATATGAACCCAAACTCGAGAGGTTTAGGTATTAGTACCCACAGAAGAGTTGAACTATCCACCTCCTGGCTCCATCATCAGACCCTCGACACCAAGTGCAATATATTGGACTCATAAAAACGAATCAAATGAACCCAAACTCGCGAGGTTTAGGTACTAGTAGCCACTGAAGAGTTGAACTATCCACCTCCTGGCTCCATCATCAGACCCTCGACACCAAGTGCAATATATTGGACTCATAAAAACGAATCAAATGAACCCAAACTCGAGAGGTTTAGGTACTAGTAGCCACTGAAGAGTTGAACTATCCACCTCCTGGCTCCATCATCAGACCCTCGACACCAAGTGCAATATATTGGACTCATAAAAACGAATCATATGAGAGCAGTGGTGGCCCAGTGGTAACGGCCGCGACTTACGTATTGTAGATCGTAGATCCGAACCCAGACATTCGGTTTAGTTTGTGTAAATTATTTCATCACCGCCGCTCTCAAAACGGTATAGTAAAACATCGTGAGGAAACCGGAATGTCTTAGAACCAAAAATTCGAAGACATGTGACATCTACCAACCCGCACTGGGCCCGCCTTGTGGATTACGGTCCACTCCCTCTAACGGAGAGGAGGCCTGTGTCCCAGCAGTGGGAACATAATAGGCTGATTATGCAAAACGAACCTTATGACTCTAAAATCAAGGGGTTTACTAGTAGGCACTGAAGGTAGGACTCCTGGCTCCATTATCAGATCAACTCCAAGATACCAAATAATTGTTTTGTCATTAATGTTATACAGTCCGCGAGACCTTTTTATTTTGGGTGGGAAATCATCAAATGAATTCTCCCGCTCTGGGTGGAGCGGGAGGGCGTGTCAGACTTTTACTGACTAAAATCCACCTGTGTTCCTTCAGTTGCCTGTGCCAGGGCCACGGTTATCTCTTTCGAATTACCCGCGACCCTGTGGTGCTGGCCCTATCGGACCCCGTCATTTTGTGCTGACATCTGTTTGAGGCGCGCGTGGAACACCTTGTGCCGTCGACCCGGGCCTGGTCCTTACCGGACGGTGAGCTACCCATTGCTCGCCGTCCGCAAGCCCGCGCCTACGGTGGCCGGGAATCTGTTCAAGATTGCCGAAGCCCAGGGCGACTAGGGGCGGTAGGGCGCAAGGCTCTCTCCCTCACGCGCTCCGCCTCCTTTTTTGCGAGCATTGAGGAGGTGACGGCTTTCCATTCCCTCTCGCTCCGTACCATGGCCTGGTCCACTGCGGTGCTCCGTCCAAGCTGGGCAAACCTCCACCGTATGCTCCACCGTGTCCTCCGGGCGATCCACACAATGGTGACACCCGGGCGTTTCCTCCCGCCTTATGCGAAACAGAAACCTCCCGAAACAACCGTGTCCGGTGAGGACCTGTGTCAGGCGGAAGGTGAGGACGCCGTGGCGCCTCTCCAACCAATCCTCAAAGAGGGGACTTACTGCCGCTAATGTGGCGTGCCCAGCACTGGTTATCGACAATCGTACCCTCCATTTCGCCATCAGATCGCGCCGGAGCTCTGTCCGCTGTACCGTGATATCTCGCGGCAGCGGAATTACACACCGGCGTTTAGCCTCCTCTTGCCACTCCCATACGTGCGCGAGGGCTTTTGCCTCCAGATCTCATGGTGGCAATCCGGCATGGAGGCTCGCCGCCTCGCAGTAGACCGTGCGGGCTGGTCGGCGCCTCAAAGAACGCGCCCACATCGGTACTCCGTAAAGGGCCATGGACCGCACGACCCCCGCGTAGAGACTTCGGCAGGAGGCGTTTGGACCCCCTAGATTGGGCAGGAACCGCTTCAACGCAGACCCAGCCCGATCCAGTCTGGGAGCCAAACGTCGGAAATACTCCAGGAAGTTCCACCGGCTCTCGAGGATGAGTCCCAGGTACTTCATCGTCGACTCGACGCCGATGTGAACCCCTCCTGCCATTATCTGGGAACCCGACTGTGGCGCGTTCCGAGGACCATGAAAACACATGGCCTCGGACTTGTGCAGGGCCACTTCGAGTCCCAACTGCCGGATCCTCTCGACGGTTGTCGCAACCCCGAGTGGCGCTAGTTCGGCCGCCGCCTGGTGCGACCTCCCCTGTGCCAGGACCAGCGTGTCGTTAGCGTAGCAAACCACGCTGACGCTACTAGGGAGATCGGCGAGCAGCACCCAGTCCTAACCGATATCCCACAGAAGCGGCCCCAGGACCGACCCCTGTGGGAGGACACCGCACGACATCTCTCGCCGGTTCTACTCTCCTCGTGATCGGGGTAGATGACGGCCCTGTCCGTCAAGTAGGCAGTCCGTGAGGCCTTTTTTTTTTTTTTTTTTTTTTTTGTTCCCGGGGTGGAAAATCCTCATGGATGTCCTCCGCCCTGGGGTGGGCGGAGGGGTCTGTCAGACTCTTACTGACTAAAAACCACCCCGGTGTTCCATCTCACACCTACGCCGGGGTCGCGGGAACACATTATTCTTCCACAACCCCGGCTGGTGCTGGCCTGCCTCGGCGGGCCTCCTCGTGTTGGGAGGGGGAGTGAGGTGTTAGACTCCCCCCGCAACGTCTAAGGGCGCGCGTGGAACACTACGCGCCGCCACCTCGGGTCCTGATGAATGGGGGGCGGTGGACGTCCCCAAGTCCGCCGTCCCTGGACCCATTTAGAGGGGCTGGAAGAGGGCGTTGTTCGCCCTCAGCCTACGACCAACCCCTTGCCCCTTGCGACGGGTCTGATGAATGGCCCCGTCGCCTACCATTTTTCGGCCGCAGAGGATAGGGAGAGCGGCCAACGACATACCGTCACTCCTCTTCCCCTGCGGCCCCACCGCGTCAGCCATCGTACGGTGGCGACCCCGTTAAGGCCGCGAAAGGTAGGGAGAGCGGCGCACCGCAATACCGGCACTCCTCTCCCGCCGCGGCCCCACCACAGTTGCGATGTCGCCCAACAACACCGCAACCTTGGCCGCTACGTCGTCGGCTTGTCTACTAAAGCCCTGACGAGCGGCCCCTCCTCGGGTTCCTCTTAGCTTCACCGTGGGGTCCAAACCACGGCTACTGAGCCCCCCCGCCTCGTCAAAGTCCGTGAGGCCTAAGCCAACCTTTCCATTTGTGAGAGTGCACAAAGCGACGCTTGCTTTACTGGGCACAGCGACCAATGTGATCCTATTAGACCGGCCAATAGGATTATCGGTCTGAGGCGCTGTGCGATCGCGCGATCACATTGGTGCGATTGGGAATCACTCACACACATGCTAAGCTCAACTTAGGTCTCGCGGACTGTACCAAATTATTGTTTTGTCATTCAAAGTTTAATTTCGACACTTCAATTAAAAGTAGGTTAAAATTGACTTCTAGGTTTGATTACATTTTTTGTTAGTAAGTGAAGTTATTAAAAGCGTGTTAAGAATAGTTTTGTATTTGTTATATGTACCTACATGCCAATCTAGCTTTCATAACAAATGGAAGTAGGTTTACCGATTATCCGTAGGAAATACAGACGTGCTCCTCCCTTGTTGGGAGTCGGGGGTTGGTGGGTGAAAGTGAATTTGTTTTGTTGCTTTTGTGTTGTTGTACCCTCAGTGGCGTAGCGTGCCTTGGCGGGGCCCCGTATAAAAATTTGTTTGGGGGCCCTTATGAAGGGTAAAGATTTCTCACAAAAGAAAAACATTGTTTGCACATAATTAAAAGAAATATTTATTCATCATAATTCTCCCTGTCTTATAAATCTATCTGTCACTTTTTGCAAAATTTTTACAAACAATTCAAATTAAGTATACACGCTCCTTGCCTTTTTTTTCGGCAAACTGATTTTTATAGCTGATTATGACTTTAGTTTATCTAAAGTTTCTGCCTCTATGGACAATAGTGAAAGGTCTGACAGGCGTTCATGTCGGGGGCCCCCGTGGCCCGGGGCCCCGTATAATTGATATGGCAGATACGGCGGTAGCTACGCCCCTGTGCACCCTATATGTTTTATTTTATATACAGACTTGCACCTCCCTTTGATGGAGTTGGAGGGTGAATGTTATAGTTTTATTTTATTTATTTATGTGCAATCCTAGTTTTTATATCAAATTTCAGCTTTCTAAAAACATGTTCTCTCGTAGATTCCATCTGCAACTGTAAGTTTGAACACACAATATTGAAAGATTTACCATGTTATTTTGAGATCATAGACTTTTTAGGTCCTGTATTCTGTGAAGAACTAATTTCTGATTTTTGTTCAAAATTGTAGGCTCGGTAGTTTCGGAGATCAGAGGGGGTAAATGGTCACTTTTCGTTTTAATTTCTTAAATATTAAGCTGACGTCACAGAAAACACGTCGCCCTCCACGCTACACTGCCTTCGTGCACATAAAAGTGTGTTTATTATAAAGTTATTTTAAAAATATATTTGAGAACGTGAGGGTCTCAAGCCCGTTTATTTGATATGACACAATCCTTTGTTTTTTCCAGAAAAATTACCATCATATTCAAAATTCATTTTTTACGTAACACGACCTTGTTTGGGTCACAGAAATTCATATGTGTACCAAGTTTCAATTTAATCAATCCAGTAGATTCGTAGCAAATTGGCTGTTACAGACGGACAGACAGGCAGACACACGAGTGATCCTATAAGGGTTCCGTTTTTCATTAGGACGTACTGAACCCTAAAAGCAGGTGCACGCTCCTCAATGTCATTAATAATCGTAAACATTCGACGGCTAACGCGATTGTGCTTGCATGACTGTGTCGGGTCCTATATCTATCCTTGTCTATCGGTAATTGTAAGTATGCAACTGTGATCAACGATGTGTGAGTTTCATTGCATGTAGTTGTGCACCGATCCCAGGATTAGAGATTGCGATGTTAGAACGTAACGTATCTTCCCCTTTTAAGTTTATCTATGAACTCAAAGTTACAAAATATTGGTTACATCATTCATGCTGTAATTATACATGCTAGAACGATGTTAAAAGACGTGCACGTTAAAGTGTTCCTAATTAAAAAGCTAATACCAAAAAGAAATAAGCTGTGGCAACTCTATGAGATGACCAGCTCCTACTGACGACGGTCGTTCATCGTTCACTAACATGACACATGGATCAGCACCATTCAGTTCAACCACGCCACCACGTGACACATTTGAATGAGCATGACATACTCTCAGCCGCGGCACATTCAGACGTATGTCATGTGCTGGGTATAGCCTGGGTATGCTATTATACAATACAAATAGATTGAATTTATTCAATGCACATATAGTTTTTACAATCTTCAGCAGCCCTCCAACAATATTTTCGAATGCTAATCAATTAGTTTATGCGCCCTTGTGGAGCAGGACCAGCGTTAATCCAAGAAAAGTCAAAATCAAAGTCAAAGCATTGATAGGCACTAAAAGGCACTTTTGAACGTCAACAATTACATTTAAATAGAATTGATTCGAAAGAATCCCGCTTTTCTAACTTCAAGGTTAATACACGTTTGCAATAACATGAACACGAATTTAGGCGCATAAGCAATTTTGTCAGGGATGATATTCCCTGGTTGGCTGCATCGTGCGTGTTTTACACAGTTGTAGGATATGGGGAGGTATTTTATTGTAACATTTTAAAAAGTACCCCATGAAAGATGAATCTACTTTAACCAGTATTATTACCACATTATCACTGATCACAAAATCCTACCATGGTTTATGTGTCCATCTGTAGTGCTATTCTGTAACCACCTAACCGTGTTAACTTAGGTGAAGTGAGCGTGGAGTGAGCTGTCAGTGCCACTGATGCTAGGGATTGACCAAGACGGGATGACACTGATAGATCACTCCACTCAAAACTTCACGGTGAGATTTTACAGAATCGCCATGCTAAATGTTCAACACAGCATGTAGAAGCAACATGCTGTGTTGAACATTTAGGGCCCTGTGAGCTGGAGCAGAGTCTTGTTGAAATATCCATGGACGGTTCCCAAAGTGCTGTTGACTTCAAGAATTTCTCGTCGGTAGTTTTCTTGGTTGATTGTGACATCGTTATCTACAAAAACTAGGGAAGCTTTGCCAAACCATAACTATTTCAGCGTTTTAGCGATGTGGAACAGGACGAGTGGAGGACCAGATCCTGTTTTGGTAATTATGGACTTGATGAGCTAAAGGCAACTCTTAGATGGGAGTGAGCCAAAATATCTGTGATGGAAGTACGAAAAATTATGGAAGTTTTTACACGTTTGTCTCTATTTAAGGTTAATTCTAGACAGATTCTAGCATAAAAATTAAGTGTATTTTTATAATTAAAAATTTATTTACGTACAAAATTAATAAAATGTTTCGTTAAACCTCTCGTCAACGTCATTTTGGGCCATCCTGTAATATCTAAACTATTTTATTGTAATAATGAATTAAAAATACATCTCAATCTATCTGCCTGCCTTTTTCCAACTAACTATGTTGGGGTCGGCTTTCAGTCTGACTGGTTGCAGTGAGTACCAGTATTTTACACGGAGCGACTGCCCATCCGACCTTCGCAACCCAGTCACACGGTAACACGATACTCCTTGGTAAGACTGCTCGTCAGATTTCTGACTACCCGTAATGACGTAACGGCTTAACGTGCTTTCCGATGCGCGGAGGGGTCACGAGATGTAATGGATGGTCACCCATCCACGAATTGACCTTCGATCGGCCTATTAATTTCTGTCCCTCTCTTTGTTACTGCGTGGTGGCAGGAAACAGGGATCATGCATGATATCATCGTGGTTAAAGTAGAATTAATTGCTTGTTACTAGACCATAATTATTTTAATAACTAGGTAGCTAATGCCCAGCATGCGTTGCAATGCCTTCTACGGGGCTCACATAACCGCTTACCAAAGTTTCATAACAATAAGTCGAGCCATTTTCGAGTTTTAGCGAGACTTACGAACAGCAATTGATTATTTTATACAAAAAAAAAGGGTAAACAAAAGAAATATTTGAAAAATTGTAAAGATAAACTTAAATAAAAAATAAGTTGTCAAGTAGCAATAATTAAAAAAAAGATCTGGCTCCATAACTATTAATAATCGCTGTTTCGGGATGTCTGAGAAGAGACCAAAGAGTACCATAATTATACCGGTAAATTATAGAAGAAAGAATGGAAGAGAAGAATTATGGAAGCGACGCCTTTTTTGTGAGTCTGTTTTAAATGCCATCCTACATATTTGTGTTCAGTAAAGGACTAAGAGATGGCGCTTGGGTTGACAATAAGTCATTTTTACTTTCGTTTCACTGAACGTGTAGGTAGTGGAATTAAAAACGTAGATTATTTTGTCAATAATGGATTTCGTAATTTGGTAGGCCTTGCCTTGGCCGTGCGTATATTGTCGTTGCCTATGCAACGACAATATACGCACGGCCTATTCGAATTGCTTTGTGTGCTGTAGATGAGGCCCGTGCTACCTTTCTAGACTGATTTTGCAATGCCAGATTTACTTTTATTCAAAGATAAAATTGACTGTTGGCAGATATTATTAACTTCAGACCCAACTTAAATAAAGGCCTAAGCAGACTTGCCACTATATTAGTATGTATTATATAGTATCTGCAATAACATTAAATCAATAAAAAATAATTATTAATTTAATCTTAACATAGATCTCTAGAATAGAGATAATCAATCAAAACATTACAGCAATGATTTCGTTTTTCAGAAGCTTTCTGCTGGGGAGTTTGTTGCGCCAATTCTTCTTCCCAGCTTAAAGCAATAGGAAGTAGTGAAAGGCGGGCGTTTTGGGGGACTGTCTTATGTAATTTTGACGTTCGAAAAGTGCTGACTCTCAGCCTAATTTGAATAAATGACTTTTGATTTGATTTTAGAAGCTCGACACAGCCAATCAGGTCTATGGCCGCATACATTTAGACGAGTTGGCAAAAAGCGATGCAGCGTCTAAGTAATGGCTACAACGTGTGATTTTGCTATCGCTACCGAACGCAGGGTCACCAACGACCAAGCCCAATAACCTAAGACAGATCGCTACTGATGATAGACAGTACAATTCTATCTATACCTGTCATACAAATAGCTGTCAACACGTTTTTAGGCTGCATACTTTGGGACATTAAAACCAGAGATTGATAGGTTATCCTATCTACTTAGCGCCAAGGCGTCCATTCCATTTTGTACAAAACCAGAACGCAAGCTAGGGTGGGAAAACAATCGCGTATTCATTGACGTTCACTTTTTCATAACGGTGTCTATACAAAAGTAATAGGCAAATACTTGCGTACATTTCGTAGTGTAGAAATACCGAATTAACTACCTTATTCGTATTATACAGTACCAGTAAAAAGGCAACACCAACTTAGGATGGAAGAACGAGCGAAGCGACCTCGGGACTTGGAGCACCCCGACTAGGACAGGTTAGGTGCGAAGGGTATGGCGGGGTCTAGTTTAGTTTGGACTCACCACTTACCACCAAAATTCAGCTGATTAGCATAATTACAGAAATATAAATGTCATTAAATTCTGGTGAGTATAGTAACTCTATAGCGTCGCTGATTCTGCGTTTAGATATTGCAAGTAACTATGTTTTGAATATTCGATTTAATTAAATATTAGTTTTTTCTTTTTTCTTAATGTTCATGAACGCTTTTGAAATTAAGCGATAGCAAAACTGCTATTCTTCTTTCAGCTTAATCGGATGCTAGGAAGTGCATGAAATATGAATTATGTACTCCAACTGGAAACACCTAAATATGAAAATATATTATGTTTTTGGCTTGCCCTAAAAAGTGTCCTGATAGTCCATGTTATAAGTATTGTTCTAGAAAGCTGAGGGTCCGTGAAAGTTTTATAACTTTTTGGAGGCATTGCCACAGCTATTTTTTGTTTATTCCTGAAAATCTGAAACGAATTTTCTCGAGCAAAAATGTTTCCTTTGGGCTAAGTTTTGTCACTTTGGGTGATGTTTAGACAGACAATATTTGTATCGATTGAAATATTTTAGATCATATGTTAAGTAATTATTTATAATTTTTTTAGCAAGAGAGATTTTTCCAAAAATCATTAAAAGCCGTCTGCTCCTAAACTATAAATAATAGCGAGGATGGGTTTGCGGAATGGTGTGAATGATAGAGTTATTTTTACCTGTGACTATTTGATGACTCAATACAATTATAAATACTGAGTTTCACCCTTAAACTAGGGAGACAATTTAGTATCGTGATTAAGTTCCTCATTATGCAAGGTAAAACGCCTCAGTACAATAATAGGGAAGAAATGTTATCTGTTTACGGGGAGTCTTGCCCTGGAAAAATTGAATGATTTACTAGTGGCATAGTCTTTGCAAACAGGGCAGAGACTCAATTGAAGACAATCAGCGCTCAGCGTCGTTTTTTGGCTGATAGAGGGGATTTTGTTGAACGATTATAAAGTTAAAGATGTTTTTTTCTTTTCATTCCTCGAACTTTTTGACCTCCCTTAAATGGCGGTGCACGGTGCTTCGGGAATACTTTGGGGAGAGGCTCCTAAAATTTAACTCTGGACGCCGTTTCATGGGATCTGTACCTACATTACATGTTTGCCCTTATTCAACAAACAATTAGAAGTAAGTATTAAAACATAACAGTAAATTTCCGTTTTTTCATCTTCAATGCGGCCCACAACAGCAAAAGCATTGGCACCCACCGATGCTGCCATGGCGTTCAACGCGAATACCTAATTATTTATGAATATTATTAATCTTTCATCCCTCTTTCTTACACGACAACAATCTAGGAAAATAAACACTACCTATTATAAATAACAAACAAGAGGGACAATAAGCTGTAACAAAAATGTAAGCAATGCAACTTCATGTTCCTTTTAATTCATGTTCTTTACTTTTTTTAATAAATAAATAAATAAATATAATGTATTAAAACTTTATGCATGAATCTTTTTTCTGTTATAGTCATTTATGCATGGCCGTCGCGTTAAAAAGCTAAATGATTTTAGTTCGATTTTTAGATTGACGTCAGTCAGATTTATTCGATACAATTGAAGACAAAAGAAAACCGACTGGCCGCTGGTGTTGGACGTGACTGTCGTAATTTTGCGACTTTCATACCGGATTCGTTAATATTCCCTTAAATACCGATTACTACTAAAATGAGTGAGCCAATGAAATCTGTTTCTGCTATGAACAAATTGTACATAGGCAACTTGCCCATTGAAGCCGACGAAGCAGCAGTGAGACAGCTATTCGCAGAACAGAATTTGACTGTTGCTGATATCTCTGTAAAGAGAGGTGGTTACGCGTTTGTCGACTTTCCTGATCAATCAGCTGCAGATCGGGCCATAGATAAACTGCATGGTAACTAAAAATGACCTTTTAAACATATCGTTGCGTAGAGAATAGTAAGAATGTGAGTTTGCCTTTACCAGTCTTTACCCATTTATACTAACGATGTTGTACTTATGTGCATTATGGACACTGAACATAAACAACGTTTGTACGGAGAAGATGTCAAAAACTTGTCAAATCTAGTTGTGTACATTTCATGATATTTGTCTATTTTGGGCAAGTTGTACTCGTATCGTACTATGTGCTGATGTGCTGCGAATTCTAGGCCTATGTCAGCAGATGTGCATCTAGCTGGACCGGCCCCTGGCCTGGCCTGGTGGTGAGAAATGTATCAGTCAAATCCTACTACTCTTTACAAGCAATATATAGGTATATACAACTCGGGCGAATTAACATGGCATCGGGCTCGAATGACGTTTGTCGAATAAATTGTCGAAAAAAAAAAAAAAAACTTTTTTTATTATTACACTGCTATACTTTTTACCTACCCTAAACTTCATTTAAATGTACCTTTTTAATAAAGCTTAATATGTTATTTCAGGTTATTCGTATTGTGGCCTGCCACTGATTGTAGAACCTTCGGTTGCTAACAAGAAAATGTAAGTACATGACGAGCTAGTTGCATGCTATTAAGAAAGTATCTCGAATGATCTTTACCCTGAAACTTTCCAGAGAAGGACTGCCTACCTTTGTGTACGTAGTTTTGGATTACATCCCATTGTTCACACTGAACAATGGATTAAGAGTACGAGGCAAATATAAACACTTACTAATAATAAATAACTAACCTTTACACATATTTTCCGGTTTTCCTATTTATTTAAGATCTATTTTGGCAGATATTTTTTTTTTTTTCAGAGTCAACGTACCTAATCTGCAAAGTGCAAGTACCACTCAGCTGAAGGAGTGCAGTAATGACACTCTCCCAGGAGGTTGGAGGTAAGTGAGCTTTTAAGTATGTACCCCAAATCCTGCTAAATTGAAGTTGTAGAAAAAAACATGCTAAAAAACTAAGGGGTAGCTCTGGATACCGGTTTGCGAGAAGCAAGTAAACTGCGGGGCGTGCTTTACGTGCGTGTTATGATTGGCACTATACAACCCTTTTTTTTTTCGTTAACCGTATTTACTTTAAAACCGCTTTTTTAACTGAATCAGAACTATTTACCTATGAATAAATTTTTACTTCATAAACCACTGAATTCATATATCATCTACGTAATTCCTATGACTCTGGTTGGTAACTATACAATCTACCCAATTCCTATAACTCTGTTTGGAACTATACAATCTACCCAATTCCTATAACTCTGGTTGGTAACTATACAATCCACGTAATTCCTTTAACTCTGGTTGGTTACTATACAATCCACGTAATTCCTTTAACTCTGGTTGGAAACTATACAAGCCACGTAATTCCTATATTAACGTTGGTTGGTAGTTGGTAACTATACAATCTACGTAATTTCTATAACTCTACTAAAAACTAACTTAATAACAATCTTACAATTCATTTACTGACAACAGACAGACGACACAGCCTAGATGCATTAAATTCTGAACAAGAGTTCTTAAATAACTCAAGCCAGGAATGGGGAAGGATATTTGGAAATTCTAGGTTTGACATTATTCGTTTTTAAAACTAGGTGTTAAAGTTTGTTTAGAAGAATCTTAACGCGCACTTGTATTTATGATCTTGACAAAATAAAAAGATCTTAAAAGGTCTTCTACCTTTAACAAGCTGAAAATAGGTAATCAAGTATTTCGGGGAGGACTTTCTCACTTACTTCGATTAAATCGAAAATAAGTTAATGTTAATTAGTTAATTATCTTAGTGTCAAATTATGGAACCGAGCAAATCAAACAAAATAGTAACACCGTACATAGCTAGCTCGCGCGGAGACCCGTCTTTTGACACCTCGCACGTGCGCCTAGCCAAGAAACAAGTCTATAGGTAGACTTAAAATGCTTTAATTTTGCGTACACAACTTTCAGTTGTGAATACTATAATAGAAAGGGTCCCCCTGGACAGAAAAAATCTTTCGAATGTAATTTCTTCAAGGTTCCTGGAAATAATTTATAAATTGAAAGGTAAATTGGAAGGAGTATCGCCGGTAAAATGTTCAAGTCTCTAAGCAATAGAATAACGAAGGGGCTGGATGGATACCGAAGTTAAAATGCGATTTGTGTATGTGGCGGAGGTACATTGAACACTAGATTTTCTTTCGGTTAGACAGGTACATTCGACAAGCTTACAGTCTGTCTACGCTGGTAAACTGTAACTTCCTAGGTCATGGGTGACCAATGGGAATGATGAGTAATATTAAAAATGTTCATAAAAATAATGTAATTGCAAAGAAGGCTTAGTAAAATTGAGATAATCGAAAAAATCCGTTAAATCGGTGTAATTTTGAAGAAGAGACACGCTTTAAAAGTTTTTGGACGGGATTATTGCCGTCCTTGTCGCGCGGCACTGACAATGTACGGCGCGAAGAAGTTGCATAGTCGTGACGTCACAGACATCACTTCTACGATAGTGCTGTCCTTGTCTAACAATTATCTTAAAACGTTTTTATCTTGGCAATTTTTAAGCTTTTACACTTTTTGTAATATAGTTTGCGCTATTTGGAAACAAACATCCTTTGAGAAAACATTTCATCATCCCAATTCCCAAAAGGTACTTTGTACTTACTTTACTTCGGGGCGTACTTCCCAGGGGGATAATTTTGTCATTCTACCTATTTGCTCTTTGACATTTTGATAACCTATTTATACCTTTAATATGCACGCAACATGGGGCATAGATATATGAAAACTTTGAATATATGTTTTAACCACATCATACAAATAAACACGTTGAGCTATTGATAAAATAATACTTTTTACCTATAATCTTAATTATGTAGGTACATATTACGTTTTGGCGCCAACAAAGTATTTTGTTGACGACAGTTACGCAAACTGGAAACCTGCGCCATAAGAATGGAGCAATTAATAAAAGTTAACTGTAAATGTATAAGAAGCTTTAGAAGAAATTCACTAAAGACCAGTTAGTGAGGTTATAACATCGGCAAGTTTTTTTGTTGCTATACACTACTATACTTTTGTACTTCATCAAAGGTTCATGTATAATCGTGCGACGCGACAGCGCGACACAAAGGCACAGTGACACAGTGTCGTGTCGTGCGACGAGCGGTGCCGTCCTGTGGCGCTGTCGCATCGTGCTTGTTTGTTGGGTGCAATAAAGACGTTTTTTCAAAAATACTAACATGGACATTCACAGTTTTTTAGACCTACATTTGATGTTAATCAAATGCCAACACCAACACACATTGTCCACTCAGCTACATAACAAGCTATACCGTTCCAGTATAAGCTGATCTCGCATTGTATAGGATTTTAGTACCTACAATGCGAGGCCTATACTGGAAATGTACTTATAGCATGTAGCCGTGTGTACCAGAAACGAAACGTCGTCGTCGGTAGTATTTGAAATAAATTTCTTTGTTAATACTTAATCAAAATAAAGTAAAATCATGAATTGAAAAACCGACAAAGTGCGTGTCGGACCTCGCACAACGAAGGGTTCCGTAGTTGAGATGAATTTATCCCAGGTACAAACTTAATGTAGTTGAAAAACATGTACTCCCGTAAATCGACATACGTCACGGTCCAACTGCAAATGTGAGTTGTTTATCGCAAAAAAAAAAACTACAAGTTAACGATTTTCGGAACTTTTTCCTTGCTGCTTGCCTTGCTTCTTGCCAAAGAACAAAGGCGAGGAAATTGTTAATGGAATTAGAAGGCGTCTACTTATGGCACCGTGATAGATACTGACGAAATTATTGACTAAGTTTTATGAAATCAAGATTAAGGCTTATCGTGGCCTAGCAAAAAACACGTCATTAATGAAAATTCAAATGACTATTTTATTGATGTTAATACTCTATTTTATTATTATATTTATTATTTATTTATTTTATTTTATTTTATTTTATTTTGGCTATTTTTCTTTTTCTGGCTTGACTGGACGTTTAATGTTGCCATGTAATAAAAATCTTGGTCAAGTAACATAAAAAGCTTTGCTTTTCATAGTGCAATAATTTACTTACGAAATGCATTTCTGCATCAGAATAAAAATGTGAAAATAAAAATAATTGTTTGTGCTAAGAATATAGCGGTCATCATTTTGAATTCATAAATGAAATCGCAGTACAATTCAAGCATGCTAACATCGTTACCAAAAAAAAAACGTGACATTTCATCAGTCAACCTACCTGCCTTGCCTAGAGGCCTACTGAAAAAATATCACAACTTGTCGTTTGTTGCTTGCTAGTTTATCTCGTATTTTGTGTTCCATTCCATCGATTATCCTTGATTTGCTACTTTATCAACTGCTTCTGCTTATGGACTCTGAGATTATTTGCTTTTACGGCGATATTTTTTCTGACACTCTGGATTACGATTCTGCCTGATACCTGGACCTTGGATTTTGTTGTGTGTGCATCCATTTGTTAAAACGATGGGAAGCCGTGTAAGGCCTACACGCATCATGTGTGTCAACTGCAACATATGTGTATGAATACATTGCGCCTATACCCAGCATTGGCACTTCACACGAGATCCACTGCTTTAATCTGCAGCTGGGTATACCCACAAACTGTAAGTATTTCTAGCGACTAGTCAAGTTACAAGATATAATAATCATAGAACAAACTAATTTACCCTAGTTGAAAACATTGTTTGATTTCTGTTAGTTGCAAGCTATGTTGTTAAAAATCATGATTTTGAAATAATTGTATAGTTATGTAGCCATCTAAAGCTTTTGTACTAAATAGGTTAGAGGAACATTATTTTTATATGAACAACATATTGCGCTTTTACCATATATACCATGAATTACAATTGGCAAGTTTAAATGAATAAATCCTTATATTTTATTAAGGGTATTATTATACTTTTTGTTTCTAGATTTTGGAAGATTACTATGTCTGCGAGGCATGCAGAGATCTTGCAATGGCTGCAGTTAACTTGCAAAGGGAAGTTTCTGGCAGTGATGATTTTGAAGTTGAGAATATTCAGGATATGGATGAGAGAGTGTTTGAATACTGGATAGGATTTTCAAAAGAAAAATTCAATATTTAAATTGAAATAAACCACGTTTCTCTGAACTGAAAAGAGGTACTTTGGTCTTCTGCTGAAGATGAGAACGGAGACTCAGATGAGAGAATTGGCACATTAGTACAATCTGGGGATTGGTCATATTACTCGAGATGAATTGATTCTACACAATTTAACCATTACCAGTGGGATGTTCGGAAATAATAACAATGCCGTTATCATTTGTGAAGGTTATTTATATCAACAAAAGTTCCAGTTATGTTTTAAAAAAATACGTATTCTTTGCACAAGTATAGAAATCTCCTGAAACCATTTTTGATAGTTGCCAGTGATGGATAGTTTTGAGTTGATTGTTTTGGCCCATACAAAGCAGCTACATCAGACTCTGTAATCATGAATAATTTCTTTCAGCTTCATTATTTCTGAAATACAACCATACAGCAATATTAGATAGAGGTTTTAAAGATAGAGCATTGCTTTGTTGGAAGGATGTGGCCACAAACCATTTATGTCAGAATCTTTGTTAGAAGGCGAACACCAGTTAACTACAGCTCAAGCAAATAGAAGCCACTGCATTACCATTTGCAGATGGGTGGTGGAAGTTATCAATGGCTACTTCAAAAGGGATTTTAAATTACGTAGGCAAGATTATTTCCATAGATCCAAATTGCAGCAGCTTTAATAAACAAGTTTGGTGCTCGCCTGCAAGACAATGTCAATGCAAGTGAAATATTAAGCATTATTATAGAAAAAATGAATTTAAAAAACAATCTGGCTGGTATGGTTCAGTCTGTTAATATGAATAGGAGAACCTCCAATTTCCAAAGTATGACTGCAGCCAGAAATAATATTTACTTTCCTGTCTTAGAATACAGTGATCCAATTTTATTTGCCTTGTTTACGTACAAAATAAGACAGGCCCGTTCATATTACGGCAAGCATGTACGTTTCCACGGCGGGTGCAGGATTGAAGTATACAGTCAGCGACTTAATTCGGCTGAGTACAACCTTAGAGGCAGTGGTGGCACTACCTTAATAAGAGGTAAAATAAAATCACGCCATGTCTCTAGAAGACAATATTATGTATAATAATAGAAAATAATGTGCCTGGTCCAGCAAGAATAGTAGAGTACTGTTGTAGTTGTTTAGTTGGAAGACGAACTGTTGGATGTTGCGCACATACAATGACTGTAGTATGGTATCTAGGATGGGCCAGACATCACCAAATATTTTAGCACCCGCAGGTTTTCGAGATGATTGTGGTTAGGGATGATGAGGAATAAATATAAAAAAATATATTTTAAATCTAACCTACCTATGACCTACCCCTACCATAAAATTAATCAAATATATGTATAACTGTCCCAAAGATACTTGTCTAAGATTATTATTAAATAAATATTCTTTTGAACACTTATTTACGTAGTTAGGTCCCTTTTTATTTATATAATTTTTTTCTGCACTATCACCCCTTGATAGTGCATACTGCACTGCACTATCAAGGGGTGATAGTGCAGTTATGTGGGACTCCAACCCACTAAAACTCCACGGTGTCCTCCTCTCCGCTTTAGGCGGGAACACGGGCACGCGTTAGCACTCATCCGCGAACCCACCGCGGCTGTCCGTCACTGGACCCTCCTCCTCCTCCTCCCCTCATGGGAATACCACCCATCACCGGCACATCAGAACACATGGCACGCCGTGACCACCCCAGGGACCAACACAGCACCTAGGCGCCAGACAACCCCGCATTTGGGCACCCAATGGGACCAACCCCCTTGCGACGAGCCAGATAAATGGCCTCGTCGCCTACCATTTTTCGGCCGCAAAGGATAGGGAGAGCGGCCAACAACATACAAGGTGCTCTTTCGCTGCTACAAAAGACCTGACGAGCGGCCCCTCCTCGGGTTCCTCTTAGCTTCACCGTGGGGGTCAAGCCACGGTTACTGAGGCGGGGGAGCCGATTCGTCAATGCGGGAACCCACCGGGGGGATTTACGAAGGTACCTACGTCGCATTTGGGACGCAGACCTACGCACGTCGCGGTCAGCTAGGCTTATACTTCTTAATACGTTGTCCGTAGTTTATTTTACTCTACAAATACATTTCAAACAATGATTTTATAAGTGTTAAGAGAGGTAATTGTATATTAATTTTTCGGTTAGGGTCTGTTGTTGACAAAACAAAACCTCTTGAACTTCGAACTTGAATACCTTTAATTCCTGACCTCCTATAGAAGTATAACAGAAGAAAAAACAGTTCAGGAATACATACTCTGTATTTTTATATTCTTTTCATCAGTAGACGCTAAAAAAAAATGTCAACAATGTGTTCGCGAGCTTGCAAATGTTCTTTCATGATTCTAGTTCGACGGGAAGTACCTTTTAGTTTGATTTATTTGCGAGTGTCAAAAGTATGTCGCATATTTTTATTGTGTATGTATTTTTTATTGCGTTGAGTTAGAAGCTTCATTTAATTAGAGCTTCAAGAGACCGTAGATCTACGTATTTTAATTTCAACTTGATATCTCTACGCGGTCCTGAGAAAAAGGGTCTTGACTGACTGACTGACTGACTGACTGACTGACTGACTGTCTGTCTGTCTGTCTGTCTGTCTGTCTGTCGACAGACAGACAGACATATAGATGAAAAGCGAAGTGATCCTATAAGGGTTCTGTTTTTTTAACTTTTGCGGTACGGAACCCTAAAAACAATACTTGCAGCTACTAGAGTTGAATGTTTACTGGAACTTTGGACCATACATTTCCTCGCCATGTACCTAATGAAGTAACCACGGAGTTACAAAACAAGAGGAGTATCAAATTCTGAGTTTAGACTGAAATGCTGACTGAACCCCTTGCATTTGTGTGAGTGCACATAGTTACGCGTCCTTTTCTTGGCAATTGGCCAATCGGACAATCGGCATGAAGCGCCGTGCGTCCCTCGCGCGATCACAGTTTTGCGATTGGTAATCATTCACACAAAGCTCAGCTTAGGCATCGCGGACTGCTTAATTGATGCTTGTGTGACACCTGATTTTCACTCTAAAGATGCAGCGTGGTTTGTTAGTTTTGTTACTACCTACTAAAGGTTTTTGCCATAGTTACAATAGTTGGTGGGTGGAAAAGATTATTGGATAAGTATGTTGTGAAACAGGGTACGTACCTTTAAAGTGAATTATCAGTTATAAACTTATTAAGAATATTTAATATGATTTTTAAGTAAGTAGAACAAATTTGCTAAGATTGACTATTGATATGTAATTGATGATAATTATTCAGTAAATATATCATTCCTACAGTCGCGAACCGCATTTTGGTCAACTTGCGACGTAAAACAAAGCTGTAATTTGCAATAAACCAAAGAAACTTTGAATTTGGCGGGCTACACAGCTGAGGATTCACCACACTTTAATTTTTCGGCATAACCGAGTTACATACGAGGGTGACACTGAAAGTTCTTAGAAATTAAAAAAAAAAGTTTAACGTTTAAATATCTTAAAAAAACTGAACAAACTATCAAGTTTTTAGTTTTATTATATCTTTTCAAAATAGTGTCCATTTACATCAATACATCGCTGCATCCGATGGAGCACTGAGAAAAGAACTTAGTCCACTCTTCCTTAGGGGTCTCTTCGACGGCATTTGAACCGCAGCCACTACTTCCTCGGCGTCCTTAAAACGTTTTCCTCGAAATTTTTGACAGCGACCGCTAAATGTTCATGGAGGATTTTGTGCACTTGACTCATACCGATGCCTAAGCTTGTCCGAATCTGCTGATAAGTCACTCTTTTGTCAGTCTCTATTATACGCTGCACAACAATTATGTTATCTTTAGTCCAGACTCATTAAACCAGTTGTAAACAACAGTAGCACGAGATTGAGCTTCGACGTGAAAGGCCAATCGAAGTCTATCATAACTTTCTTGTTGACATAAAAGGCATCGAAAGTCGTAAAAAAACATTGTACGAAACGATTGTCGCGATTAAATTCATGCTGACGTGACACAGACAATTTTAAATTTGCCGCCAAATCGTAAAAAAATGACAAATTCATTTCCATTTGCGTATTGTATTCATACAATACACAACACAATAATATTGGCAAAGAGATCTACTTTCAAAATTTTAACTTTCTTGTGTAAAGAGCAGTAGTTAGAGATAGGACATTAAGGCTCCCACAAACAGGCTATACGCGACAGTCGCGCGATAGGCGGTGCCTTTGTCTCGCGCTTTCGCGTCGCTCCAGTATTTACGAGCCTTAAAGGGTGCCTGGCTTAAGCATAGATGCCACATCAAAACGTTCTGACGAGAATTTTCGAGTTAAGTGACTTTGATTTAAGTCTGCATGGATTTAATTTAAGGTACGCGTACACGGGGTTTGCTGGAAACGTCAAACGATACCTACACTTCTCACAATTTTATTTTAAGATTGTTTTGTATTAGGATCAAACACTATCCGACCACCAAAGGTTAGCACAGTGTTATAAGCTACCTACGTATATTTATAAATGTTGCCTAAAGTTAAGATAACGTTGAACGTCAAAGTGCAAAAGCAGACGTCGATAATTTCTTACTAACCTTTTATAAAATGTAAACCCTAGTGTGCTAAGAAGGCAGGCTACCGTCCATCATCGAGCGACATTTGACCGCACATAAACAGTTTTATTACGCCGACCCAACACATTGACAATTCATAAGTATGGGAGTTGGGACAGGTGTTCTATGTTTTTAACCAGCTACAGCAACCCCTCGCGTTAGAACAGTTCGAAAACGATCCGGATCGATTGCGACCAATTTGTCTTATTTCAT
Organism: Dasypolia templi; assembly: GCA_963555695.1. Classification (NCBI taxonomy): domain Eukaryota; kingdom Metazoa; phylum Arthropoda; class Insecta; order Lepidoptera; family Noctuidae; genus Dasypolia; species Dasypolia templi. The sequence goes on from OY743136.1 coordinate 14,663,710, forward strand.
TCATAGATACCGTAGGAACTCACATTTTACCTAGTAATTTGTAATTCTTAAGGGAGATGGCGTCAAGTTTAATTCGACATAAAATGGCCACTCGTTACATTAGACAACAAGTTCGAATCACGTGTTAAATGCCAAGCTACGGGTGATGCCACGAACCTGAGCCTGAGTCCCAGCTTCCAGCGGGAAAATAAGTACGTACCTATCTACTACTACTACTACAGTTGAAGGGACTGCTAGGGTGGCAATACGATCGGTTTCGAAGGAGGAATCGCTTTAATTTTGACAGTTCAACATCATTAATTGCGTTAATTACGTTGTTGAACAGACACTTTTTCCGAACATACGAAGCAATAGATTAACAATTTCCTTCAAAATTATTCGCACGCGTTATAGTTACGCAATTAGGGTGTTGTTAAGTTGTTCTTATTCCGTCTCATAAAGTTCATCCTGTTTATAAAACAGGTCAGGAGCCCCATGAATTTGTTTCTACATAGGTACTTGTATACAATGGTTGTTTTCAAGATCTTAATAGAGGGGTATGTTATTACTTTCTCACAGAATCGCAGTCTCTCATATTACCTATGTATACAGATATTATCTGTAACTATAAATTATATTCAGTTTGTCAACTCACAAGTATCAAATTAAGCAAATGCGGCAAACCCCTTGTTCACCTCTTCTCAGCACTCCCCAATAAAATCGTTTAACTTTAAAGAACCAGTTTCATGTTTCTTAAGAACGTTAGCATTATATGTATATTAAATGTAATCTAAATAATTATAATTCTATTGGAGTGAGCACTAAGTTTAATCTCTGAACCGGTCAACACTCGACCGATTTAAATGATATGATCTTTTTGCTGAGCCCTTAGTTAGGTTGAAGGACATAGACCGTCCGACCGTGGAAGCCGTAGGCCGTTGCCGTTATTCCGTTTTACTAAACAAAGGATCAAATCCTCCATATTGATACTGCTGTTGTATCTACCTAGCTCTAGGTATTACGGACTATGTTGTGAAACACCCACCGCACCCAGCTGCTTCCAGAAATGTTATATCTGGCTTATTTGGGTTTCCTTCCAACGCCGTTGTTTGTTTGATTTTAATCCGGTATCTGTACTACTTATAAATAAATAAATGTTACACTACATATAAATAAATGTCCCCCCGCCGCCACGTCTGAACGCGATACTCTCAAAAATTTCCGAACGGAGGTTCTACGCTGTTCACCAACGGACGAAGTGATGCTTTAGGTGTAAAAAAAACAAGTTTTTACTCGTATAAAGGTAGGGAACAGCTGATATTTTAAAGGTCCGACCTTCGAAGGACAAAACGAAACTTTATAAGATCACTTATAAACCTACTATTTAATGGTAACCACACACGTAAAGCACACGTGGAAGATTTACGCAAATTTGCGTCTGCACATGTTTATTCGAACGTGTGTGGCATGTCGCGGACTACTGCCGAACGGATTTTCATACGATTCATTCATTATTGGACGGAGTGATTTCATCATGAGGAAGGTGAAGGTTTATCATTATGGTTTTGTGTAAATTGGCTGAAATTGGGCGATGATTGTTGATGTCGAAATAAATCATGCTGGCTGTGTGCTTAAAGCTCGTCCACACTGGCGCGTCGCTACAGCGCGACAGAAAGACACGGCGTGTCGCGCGAGGAGCGGTGCCTTTGTGCCGCGCTGTAGCGTCGCGCCTGTTTGTAGGAGCCTTAACTGGCGTGCGATGCGTAAGCCAACAGAGTTATCTATAATCCTCTTAAAAAGAAGTTTCCGTGGGATAATTTCCGTCCTCCACGCATGCGAAGCCGCGAGCACAAATGTGTGGAATATAAAAACAACAACTAGGTACCTACCGATTAAGATCAATAACTTGTACATTCGTAAATCGCGTCGCCTCGCCTGGCACAGATTTTGCAAAATGTGGAATTCTGACTCGGTGTACAAAGCTACGTAGTACAACATCACTTTCACTGAATAGGGCTTCAATTCAACAAGTCAGCTACCGCTCTTTTTCTCGTCACAAAAGTAAATACTTAGTAATAGGCATACATTTTATCACAAAATATAGGTTCAGGACTGACTCTACGTGTTCAGTGAATTAGTCGATCGCGGCAGTGAATTAGTCGATCGCGGCCGTCGTGTTAACGATAGTCAGTGATCGGGGATTGAGGGTCGAAGTGGGGGGACGTGTTGTATTTCAGGCATTCGCTAACTTTTCTCCAGTCCGTTACGACTTTGGGTGGTAGGGGGTTGAGTGGAGTCGGGGAGACCTATGCCGGGAACCAGTTTCATGACTACTGGACGATGATCAGAAGAGAGCTCTTGTACCGCTTCTATAGAGTCCAACCTTGACATTAAGTTGACATTCTGTAGAAGCGCCACGTCGAGGACATCGGGGGTGTGATTGGGGTCGGGGGGGAAATGGGTGAGAGTCCTAAAATGAGAGGGCGATGACCTAAAATTATCATTAGAAACTGGTTGTACGCAAATTTGCGAAACAAGATAAACTGCCTTAAAGTCAGTGAAAACTACTAAGTACTAAACTAGCAAAGAACAGTTTCCCTAGAAAAACATAGGTCAGTACATCGATCACTAAAAAGTGATCAATGGGGGTGGTAGGTATTTCATTTTCAAATGGACTCTGAAAATTCGTGGAAAAAGGACTTAACATTTATCATAGCAAAGGACAGTTTCCCTAGAAAATGATATTTGATGCCATGTTCAAATAAACTCTGAAGAAATTTGGACAAAGGATTTAATCTACAACGAAGTACAAATCCTTCAAAGTTTACAATTAACATTTACGTACAGAATTTCAACTCCAATATGTCGAGATTGAGTTGAAATTATGTACGTGTTAATACTTAGTTGGAATTGAATGGGAACTAGAGTTGAAATACAGTGGCTTGTGCTGAAATTCAGTAGAACAATAGGATGGACGTGGAAAAGAGATTAAACCTACTTTCGCACGAACGTAAAAATGTCGCGGCGATTTTTTGTCGCAGCCTGGATTGCTAACGGTCGGCTCAACACCGAGAGTTGAAAATCCAATCCAGTGTGCGCTAGAATGCCACCGCGATATTTTTACGTTCGTGTGAAAGTAGGCTAAATCTCTTTCCACGTCCATCTAACTTTTCTACAAGTAATTTCAGCACAAGCCACTGTATTTCAACTCTAGTTCCCATTCAATTCCAACTAAGTTACTGTTTCTCCGTACTGTCACTTTGCTCCCACAGTGCCTTGTGCTCTGCTGCGTCTAGTTAAAGTAACACTATTGTGGATAAAACAGAGTAATTAAAACAGCCTTATATTCGCCACCCTGTACCCGGCAGCCCCTGCTGCGCTAACGTTTGAGGGCGTTTCAACATCGATCACTAATATAGAACCATTAGGTATTCCTATTCTGTTCATAACAGATTTGTTGTTGCCTTGTTTACAGTATGATCACCGATAACATAATTGTTGCCTTTAAAATCATACTAATCTAAAATCATTTCCAGTAAATACATAAACTATTTAGTTACAAGTAAACATGACAGACGCGGACGCTTCACCTCGAAGTTTAAATAAGAAGCGGGCGGCCCTGTGTCGAGTGTCGGCAACTTGACACGCATAGGGAGGGGTGGGTAGTATTGTGGCTCTTATCTTACTACGTGATCGGCGATCTCGGTACAAGTGGGCTTTTATTTCACGCTGTTGAATCAAAATTGATATACCTACATACATGTACGACTTAAGAGGTAGGCAGGCGACACAAAAACACCGGAGTACCTACGTATTTTGAATGCAGAAAGGTACCTAATCACGCTAATCACGTGGATGATAAGTGATAGATATGGTTCTGTGCACGATGGTGACTGTATACTCGTGCATAAGCCAAACAAAATAATGATTCATTCATATGGATCCCGTACATCTCTTAAATTGACTAACAGACAACGCACTGCCTATACTGGGAATAGAGTTTTGAGTTCAATTAACGTAAGTGAGCAACCAAGGAAGGATTTTATTAAATGTATGCCGTAATAAAATTAAATAGAAGAAGGAAGTTTGTCATTTTGCCTACGGGAAATCTTATCGGGCACACCGCTTGTACATTATATAACAATTAAACATTAATCATATGCATTTGGTCCTTTTGCTGCTTATTGCTAAAACTTTACGTTAACTTCAGCGTTTGTGAGGAAAACTTTTACACGGCACAGTGCCATTATGCGACCTACTGCCCGCATTGTCTCACACTGCGAATGTCCTGGTAAAACTACGATGGATACCACTACATTGTAGATGTGCCTTGCCTACCTACGTTCAACAAGTAGTGTAGTGTAGGCATTGTAGCTACTGTTCATATCGTGTTTGTTATGATCATCCTCAATCAACATTTCACCACAGTATACCTAACACATCGCCAAATCACAAGTACGTATGAGATCAATTATATAATTTACGGACGTAACTAAGCTTATAGTGGGAAAAATGATAACGAAAACAATGAAAGTGACAGACTAGCTGAGGATGTAGCGCGGAAAATGTGTAGCTGTAGGACGTAGGTGGACGGGCGCGCCGCGACACGTGTCGGCCGGGTGTGCCCGAGGAGCGCCCACGTGCCTCCACGCCGATCGATACACATTCGCGCACGCGCCTACTCTCCCGCCATTCAGCCGCCAACCGGCCAGGACCTACCGAAACGTCCCCTGAAAATACAGCCTCCTACCCAAATTGTGTTACGCATATCTCTCTCTAGAGCAAGAGTTCAAAACCTCAAACGTCCAATCCAATCCAATATAATACTTACGGTACATGTTATGAACTGTTGTACGGGTTCTTTGTGTTGAACAATCCAAGCGAACAGAAGCTTGCATGAGTCGCGGCAACAATATCTCCGATTGATATATAAGGACATGTACTCAGTATGAAATATGGTATTACTATCAAAATTAATTTAATATATTTATCTCTTCTAAACGGCTGAGTAAACAGAAAAATAAGAAAAAGGAAAACCTATGCGATAACAGATACTTACATCTAATAATTGACAGACGGCTGCCAATTAGTGCAACTAGATTTTGTTTCCTGTTTGCTTCCCAAAAAAAAATACCTGCCAGTGGAACTGTTACGACCTGTTATCCAATTAACTTTTAATGCCCCATCCTTTCCTTTAATAAACTAATTTCAAGAAGTACGTACTACGTATCATCATTTACTTTACTAAGTCATAGGCCCTCTTAAAGCGCTTGAAGGCTCGTGCACACTGGCGCGACGCCACAGCGCGACACAAAGTCACCGCGTGTCGCGCTACGAGCGGTGCCTTTGTGTTGCGCTGTAACGGCGCGCCTGTTTGCCTCTATGTTCTTAGTTTTTATTTTTTTAGGTAAAAATAATGGTTTGTGATAATATGGACCGGTGCACCTCTGCAAAACATTCGAGAAACTGAGGCGTGGCGGCATGTGATGTTGTTGTCATAAACTTATGGTTTAACATTTGAAAAATGGAGGTGCACTTATTTATTCGTAATGGACAGCAATCATCACACCAAATTTTTTGACCAGCGAAGCTGTGAAAACCAGATCACATAACATTCCGCGCTTATATTAGGTTCTCATACGTCGCAACCTTCTTTCTTTTATCTAAATATAGTCGCAAACATCTCTCGCTCGCGTTGTATGTAAAAATCCTCACTCCGTAAGCATTTTAAACCAGAGATGCGGCAAGGCCAGGACATGAAAATAAAGCAGTTAAAAATCATGTATTTTTGCAATCATTCCTGGCTCGAAAGCTCTGCACAGGTCTGGTGAAAAGCCTGCCTAAAGACGAGTTTCCGAGTCCGACAAATACTGGGGCTATAGGTTTTTGCTATTCTTCCACAAAAGCTCCGTTTTGATTTGAATAGAAACTCGCGGCGACTTCCTAGATTTAGTAGTAAGTATTTTTGACTAAATACGGTTGACCGGGCGCGTATGTGGTAACAATGACCTGGGCCTTGCTTATTAGGGAGTTACAATAGAATAACAGGCCAGCTTAAACTGGTTTCTAACCACTGGACGTAAGTACAGTCAGTCAGTAGTAGGTTAACAGTTATTAACTATTTAATTTGGTATCGATAAACGACTTTGAGACTTCAATTATTAGTTAGGTACGGCTACCTCGAAATGCATGTTTTACTCTATTATACCCGCAAACTAGAACACAGCCTAGTCTTTTTTCAATCGCGATCTCGCGAGTCTTTCGTTCATATTTGCCATCGCGTTAGCTTTCAAAGGCGCTCAAAATAAAGTTTATCCTGAATTTATGAATTATAATTGAATATAAGAATTGAACTTATACGTAGTGTAAAATCTAGTCTAGTTACGGGGCGACTTTAAACCGTACATATAAGTATTTTTAAAGCGTGGAGCGATTTGTTTAAATGATAGATATAAAAAGGTTTTTTTTAAGAATAAGTTTTTTTAGAAACGGTTTTTAATTTAGTCATTGGATTGGAATTATTTTATAATTTCTCGAAGCGAACTACACATACATACAAAGTTTCAGTTTGATACGACAGTTAGAAGTATGTCGCTTAAAATATTTCACTAGGTACCTCCAACAATTTATAATCATCGAACAAAATTTTCTAATCGCTCAATTTGCAAGTAGCACTACAAATTGGCGTCAACAGGTACGTTTTCAGTAGTACTATTCTGTAACCATCTCACTGTGAAAACTTAGGTGAAGTGAGTGTGGAGTGAGCTGTCAGTGCCACTGATGCTAGGGATTCACCAAGACGTGATGACACTGACAGCTCAACAAACGGAGAGCCCGAGAGGCGTTGAGAAAAGGATATCACTGCAATATCAATAGGAGGGTGTTTTCACACGTTTTTTTACTTACGCTCTACATTTTGCGCTTCAACTTCAACAGACAAAACCTACGTGCACGCGCCTATTATCCGCTTATGACGTATTCTCACGAACGAGTTTGTCAGTCAGCAGTACCTAGTCGTAATAATTTAGCAACAGTTCTACAACTTTGTAATGTCGTGTAGAGGCAGTATATTAAAGCTTTTCAAAACTCACCTTTTTTTCACCTTTTCTTCGAAAATACAGCTTCATTAAATAAATTGAACGTCAGTTTAATTTTCTTAACTGCTCATGTGGTTCCTGCCAGCGTTTTTTCCAGAGCCCTCTCCCGCACCGGTTTTTATAAAAACTATCGATCCACCCCAAATCGCACGGTTTTCAAGACTTGACAACACATCGAGATTTCCAATATTAATATGTATGTATTATACAAATATAGCCATAAATTCTCCAATTGATGGGGAAAGCCTCGCCAAAATCCGTTGCGTAGGTAGTTTCGAAGAACATCGCGGGCAGGTAAAGGGGGAATATAATTAAAGTAACTTGTTTATTTGTATGGCTATAATTATGTTCTAACAAGCATTAATACACATTAGACAACATAACATATTTTAAAATTTAAATTAACTAGCTGCCGCCCGCGACTTCGTCTGCTGTCCAGGATGAAAAGCAGCCTATGTCCTCTAACCCAGCTTCACTTTTCAATATTTTCTTTGATACACAAACCTTATCCCGACAATCACAAATACCACAAAATAATAATTAACCAAATAGGTGCTGCGCGGACAAAAAAATTTGACAGTTGATTTTTATTTATAAAATATTGAAGCTGATATCTTTATATATAAAATTCTCGTGTCACAATGTTAGTTACCATACTCCTCCGAAACGGCTGCACCGATTCTTATGAAATTTTGTGTGTATATTCAGTAGGTCTGAGAATCGGCCAACATTTTTCAAAAAAAAACAAAGAACCAAAGCAACGTTTGCGTAGTCAGCTAGTTTATTTATAAAGTATTGAAGCAAAGTAAACAGTTATTAGTGTGGTAGTAGTAATTTATTACCTAAGATTTTAATTAGGTAGAGACTCACATTGCTTATTATGAGTTCATTCTTTCTAATGATGACACACACCATGCGTCAGAAAGGTGTGAGTGAGGTGCAGAAAATCACTTCACACTTACCTAAATATGCACTTATATATTAATTCAGCTATATTATTATTAATTTGCAAGTAAATAAAATAAAATAATCTTTATTTCGGATACGCAACATTATGTTATTCATTAAATAAATGGGAACACTGTTTTTTTTTGTGATTACGATGGTGATCTCATGAAAAAATTCTTTCAGTTTTCTGCTAATTCTTGATAATAATAATAAGTTCCGTAAATGTAAAAATAAACTAAAAATAGTCTTTTCAGAAGGCTCTTTCCCCGGATTGTTCAAGAAATCACTAAATAAACCAATCCATAAAAATAAAACAAAATGATCCTAATAATTATCGCCCAATAGCTCTCTTGCCCTCAGCCTCCCAAGGTTTTCGAAAAAGATGTGTGTGATCGAATTTTTAAGTTTTGTGAAAAAAATTATAAGTATATTCAGCGATAGTCAGAACGGTTTCCGGAAAAATCGTTCCACCACATCATCAGTTTATAACTATTTTCAAGATTCCCTGTGTAAATAACAAGGAATACGCCGCCATAGGGATGGGATACTACTGGACATGACCAAAGCGTACGACAAGGTACAATTTAAAACACTGCTTAATTAACTGTATGGAATAGGAATCCGCGGTAAAGCCCATGAATTGCTTCCGTCACATTTAAATAATAGAGAACAGGTAGTTGAACTCGAATACTTTAATATTATAGGTTGCCAATTATTCCTTGTTTACATCAACGACTTACCGAAAACCATGTCAAAAAGTCTTTAGTCTCATGTCAAAAAAACAAAAAAGATAAAACTCACGAGGCCCTAGTGCGAGTTTACCATTCGAAAGTTTGATTGACCCTTGGCAATCGGAGCGCCGAACGCGGTCGATGCGTAAATTCGAGACGGCTAAAATAAAATCACATTAGGACCACTGTTCCACACTCATAAAAACATGTTACTGGATGACCACACATAATTTAGAAATTAATAATAGCAAAAATTATTTTCAAAAAGCTCCTCTACACTTAAACTTCACCTTAGCGGCTCAGAATTTGAAACTGTTGATGAATTTATCATACAAAAAGGACTTACTATAATATAAAAATTTAACTGGAAAACGCAAATACAAAAAAATAACGTTCAAACATTTCAAGCGTTCTCTGCGAAATTAAAGACAACCAATCTACAAACCACCTATTACGAGTATGCCAATGCATGGCTTAGCTATCATAGCTACTATGGCGGAAACCTCTGGGGAAACTACGGAATAGACAAAAACAAGTGGAAGTCCCCGTCAGTAGTAGGCTTTTCGTCAAAGTTGAATTTGTTGTTCATACAAAATTAAGTCTTATGACAACGGTCGAAGGTTGATATTATTTTACATATTTTCCGCATAATTGACACGCGCGTGGTAGCTGCGTGGGCACTTGTTTTTCTATTCCGTGGGGGAAACAGTACAGATACACTAACAGTATTTTACCCTACAAAAGAAATTAGTTAGAATATTTAAACAATAATAACTATTCAAAGAAAACAATTAAAAAACAAAACAATCTATATGAATTAACAGAATAACAATACAGGTATTTAAACATATACAGGTAAATTAAAAAAGAATCTAACATATTTAAGTGCATATTGCGGATAAAAGAATACAAATTAATGGTTAAGCGAAATGTATAATAGTATGTTATTCGCGATCTCCTGACTTCATGACTGAATGAAAGTTAAAACTTGGTCGCACAAAAACAACTCGTAAATCTCCTAAATCAGGGATTCCTCTCTCCTACCCTTTTGCTGTACCCTACAGAGTCCGTATTGATCTTTGTTTACCACCTAAATACAAATTTTGTCAATAAAGATATTGAGTATTGAGTGTTAAATATAACACAACACACCCATATCATAACATTACGCCTGTAATCCCAGTTGGGTTAAATATTATCCAGGTTATTAAGGGAATTAATAAGGCACACTCGCACGTTTAGTTTGGATGAATAAATAGTTTGTAAACTTGGAGTCGTTTTAACTAATAATACTCTTATTATCCACTTAAAAAGTTACACTGTGTTAGTAAACCTGATAATTATTATTGTGTGTTTTTTGAGTTGGGAACATTGCAGTTCAATCGACGAATCATAAATTAATAGAATTACAATGCAACACTCGACACTGGCAACAATGGCTAGGCAAAGGCCGCTTGCCAAAACCAATAAAAAATAAATACAATGTCGATGCCCTGTTTATGTAATCCGACCAAAAATGAATGAACGAACAATGAACACAGCATTACGTTAACGTAATACTTTGAATTTTTTGACGTTACATTTAGTTTTAATCGTATTGTTTGTGGTTTCCATGAAGATTTAGATTTAGTTTTTTTTTTGTTAACATACTCGTACAACACATGTCGTACGACGGACGGTGCCTTGGTAACGCTCGCAATTCGCGATTCTAGCGATGGTCTTCCCGGCTAAAGCACAAGGAAGTGGTGAAGGGTAGGCGTTTTGGGAGACTGTAATTTAATTTAATTTTGCCGTTCGAAAAGTGTAAATACTTTCAATAAATGACTCTTGATTTTGTTGATGCGTCTCCGGCCCCGGCGCGGCGCGTCGACGCTGTGGGCCGCGCGGCTTCTTCCTAGTTCCCTACTCTCGTACGAGAACAAGCAAGTCGCGCGTTTCATACCAAAAAGTAACTGGCTACCCGGCAGAAACTGAAAATACGCGTTTACGGAATAAAAACAATTTCCGTACAATTGTTTAGTCTGTACTATATCCGGGTAAATCGTGGTGAAGCGGCCACGTCATGAACAGAACCCTATAATGTCTAAGGTATTATGATTTTCGAATTTCTGTTTGGAACGAAAGGGAAAAAAATCGCACGAAAGAGAAAAAAAAAACGCACGTTTTTGTTTACTATGTCCGGATGCACCCAAAACCGCGTGGTGGTGCGGTCAGGGTGTATGCTCCTCAGCCGCGCCACCAAAAGTTGATTTCATTATTTGTTGAGGTACAACATTTTTCATTACACGTAGGTATACTTAAATGGGTAAAACGAGGACCTGACAAAATTGTACCCCCGACCAAAACTCCAAAAGCAACTTCTCTTGCATAGTTGATCACTTCAAGTGGTATTAGTTGAATATTCGCAAATGTGTACATTCCTATGATAGTTTACTACAATAACATGGTACCATCGAGCTGGCCTGATTATGGACCTGGACGCTAAATAACAGAAACTTTGAATAACTACTATTTAACTATGTAGTAGCTATTCAAGGATTCCGTCAACTAACGTCCAAATCCATAATAAGGCCAGCTCGATGGTACGATGTTATTGTATTATGATCGCAATGCGGCAAAGGTTTTGAGGTTCTACATGAAAATTGCAAGGATTACGTTGAACTCCGCGGAAAACTGCAGAACCAATTAATGAACAATATAGTAGTAGTCCAAGAGTGACTTTATTTCTCTTGGTCACGGTATGGAAAAGCTGCGTTTTGAATGAAATAGCCATTGGCCATTTTTGGCCACATGTAAATTATGCGCTGCTGACCTTTAAAAATTATAGGTACTTGTTTGACGCGTAATCTATGTTTAAGTATTTTATATTTCAAATGTTTTAAGTTCATATGAAATAACTAAAGACTGATTTTACAATAGAAGTGCCAATTATTGATTGTGTCGAAGTTATGAAAAAGACTGCAGGGCCAGTTTTTCTATCCGATACCGATGTCAACGGTATGTGTAAATATACATACATGGGACACTCAGAAAGAATTGCGGAAGTAAAAATAAATGTTACGTATTGAAATATTTTTTATTAAATCTTTTGAAAGTACTCTATTCATGCGTATAAACCAGTTGAAACCTATAAAAAAAAAATATATATAAATATAAACCTATACCAGTCCGCGGTATACACCTCACTTACAGCCTGCTCGAACACTGACAGCGAATCTTTCGGCGACGAAAATAGTATTTGAGCTATTCTCGGGAATTAAATAAAGTCACACGGTGCTAGGCAGAGCTGTAAGGAGGGACTTCCTGGACAGCACGCCGGTTTAACTCCTGGGTCACCCTCTCAGGAGTTTCAACCGTCGTGCTATCCAGGAAGTCCCTTGTTTTGAGCGCGGTGTGCGAAGTCCCGTTGTCGTGGTGGAGCAGTAACCCGCGGAGCTCTGTGTTTGGTTGCTTGTTGCTCACAACAGAGAAACCTTCTGCCAAGTATTTGGTAGTATACCATTCAGCGTTGATGCTTCTTTGATTCCGTAAAGGAACCAAAGACGCATTTTCCCCCCGCTTCTAGATCGCTTCATTATGGTCGGCGTTGATTCGTTTTGAAACCCCCAAACCGTCGACTGGCGCTTCGTTTCTGGATCGTATTGATAAATCCAAAACTCATGACCTGTAATAACGTCGTAACCACTCCAAGTCGAGCCTTCTTCAAGTTTGTTTATATCACGGCACCTTTCCACCCAGGCCTGCTTCTAAGCATCGGTGAGGTTGTGCGGGGCCCTCACGTCAAGATGCACGTGTAGAGTTTCGTGAAGGCTTCCCGATCCAACCTGCAGTATGTGCTGAATCTCTTGATACGTAACTCGCCTTGGTTACCTTACAAGAGCTTTCATCCACGAATGCCATTTGAAGTCATAGCGTGAAAATGTTCCCGGCGCAGATCCAGTTTTTAATGAGACACGATAATTTAAATTAGCTCACAAATTAAATACTCGCCAATTTGTGGGGTCTCCAAGCATAAATGTCATCCAACTACCTCATACACCTAACATGACCCATCTAAGAATGCTCTTTAAAATTGTTGTCTGTACATCTTCTTTGAAACGAAACTTACTTGAAATAATACAAGGTGGCAGGGACATCGACGAGTTGTCGTTTGCGTCTTCGACTAGAACTTTGAGGCAAGACGGTCGCTGTTGTTCATCTTGAAAATAGAGCTGCACTTGCCATTTGTGTTTATCATGCGAAGGCGCAGAGTACGCGCTCACAGCAAGACAGACGTAGAGTAGCAGAGCAAACATTCACTAAAAATTGCGTAGCCATTACGCACACATAGGGCGTGCTGTCTTTACAGTACCGGAATGAGGCTGGTTGCCGCCGATATACTTACTGAAAATTCACGAAAATCTATATTCTCTGGGTATAAGAAGTGTAGAGTACAATTATCAATAAAGTTTTCACGAATAGAACCACCCATCTATTACGGTGGTTATTGTAAAAGACGACTACGGGAGTATTTTAAGAGCACGACGGGCAGCAGTCCTCTCCTTTTGACGACCGGATTGATTATGTATATATGTATATATATACCGTTGACATCCGTATCTGATAGAAAAACTGGCCCTGCAGTCTTTAATCCGCATGCCCAGCTTGGTGGGAGCTAGAGTTGGTATGCCTGAAAGCTAGTTTAGTAAATATAATTAATATACATAAAATATTGTTGAACATTTTAATATAGTAACGGTGGAGTTTCTTGCCCCTTCTCCATACGAAACTACCTGTTGGAAGGGGCGCTTAGAATCAATTCTATTTAAATGTAAATGTTGACGTTAAGAAGTGCCTTTTAGTGCCTATTTGAAATAAATGACAGACAAAGAATTTGACTTTGACTTTATGAATATATCAGGAATTTTGAAATCAAAGAATGAATTTGATGATTTTTTTGATTAACCTGTTTTTGAATAATTTGAGACCAACTCTTCTCTGTGCATTCGTTCATTCATTATTTGCAGATGATGTTGCTTATCAATATGGCGGCGCTAGACAAGCGGTAGACAAGCTTCGCGTAAAATTTTATCTAATTATGAGTCGGTGTGAGAACAGGTGACAGAACGAGATACTATTTACCACTTGTCGCTTAGCAAGAACAGGATAAAGAATCATGTTAATATAACTAGGGATTAGTGTTTGGGTCTGCTATTCTTTATCTGTACTCGTACTTTGTCTCTGACTCGCGCATGTGACTGTCGACGTGTGCGCGAGCAAATTGTGTCTAGTCGCTTCGACAAAAAGCAATAGTGGGCGAGACTCCCCCTAGCCTATCGTTGCTTTTCTGCCACTCGACGCCAGCTTTGAATAAAATAGGTATACCTATCAAAACTGTCAGTCGCATGTCGCAGATAGTGTTCGCCGAGTCTTACCACAAGGATGCAGCAAGTCATCAACTATAATTAGTGTCAAATAAAATAAGTCTGTGTAGGATGGAAGGAAACAAATTATAATTTTTGCCTTAAAAGTAGGTAAAAGGTTGAGGCAAGTATTGAAATGGTAAACATCTGAGTGCGATAAAAGGGCGTTTCTCAGCAGAACTAGGTTACCTAGAAATGTTATGTAGGTCCCTTTGATGATTTAATAAAGGAGTAGAAGCGATATTGTGTTGTTGCATGTTATTGCATCGTTGCTGCCTGGATAAAGAAATAACCTAATATAATCTGGTACCTTTTCCCGCGCTCGCTTTGTCTAAACTAAGGGAGGCCTGCATGCATTAGGTAGGCCACGTGACGCCACCCGTACTAGCCCTAATATTAACGGCCTTGATTTGACCTCAAAACTGTAATAACTCAAGTCTTAACAAGTCTTGAAGGACAAGTTCTAGCTATTATTAGGTTAGTACCTACTTATTTAATGGCAGTATCAACAATCAATACTCTCAAGTTTGTTTACAACTGAGCGAAGCGTTCCAGGAATAACAAGGCTTCTTGTCAGAGCTGAGGCGCGGGAACTCTCGGATCACTCCCCTCCTACCTCCAATCAAACAGCCATAATGATTTTTTGCTAGACGTGATGAATATCTAATCTTATTAAAATACATTTGGTGCATATTTAAACTAGTGCTAGGGGTAAGATTTGAATGCCCACAATTGCTTTTGATTTTATAAGCACAAACAAAATTGTCTGGTCTGCTAGTTTATTTAATTTTAACTTATCTCGCCGGAAAACTAGAACTAGGTACAATGTATCGGCTTTCTGTCCAACTTTCAATTTTTACCAATAAACTTGTGCAAATAAAGCGAATTTCAGTTAGGAAAATTTTATAAACTCAATAGGACTTCAGTAAACCCTTTCGAGTGTTTTGGTTTTTGCTCCCGTTTGTTATGGTGGCTGGCGACCATCAAAAATCCTTTGTCCTTTGTCCTGTTCTTTTTCCAAACACCTCGTTTGATACTTTTTGAGCTCATTACACAGATCTGTATTCTGTATTCGCTGTATCTCGTATAATGTCCTGTGTATCGTGTAATTGATATCCGTAACAGGCATGGGGGTGTAGCTAGAGCGGGGGCAAGGGTGGTAAATGCCTACCTCGGAAACTCCTTTTCCCACCCTTGAAACATCGACAGTATTCAAGAATGAGGTGCGCACTGTTTAAGCGCTTTTTATTAAGGTTCCGTTTCCGTTACGTTCCGTCTAAAGGAAAAAAACGGAACCCTCAGGTATAGGATCACTTCGTAGTCCGTCGGTCCGTCTGTCCGCCAGACAGACAGACAGACGGACCTGCTGAGGAATGATGTTGAAATTAGTGGTTTGGCTCTCAATAGATCCGATAACATTTTAGTAGTCAAAGCGCTAAGTCTTGGCAACCTACTTTACATGAAAATGTTTTTGGTACGATCATTTATTAGCAGATCTGTCATTAAATGACTGTTCAGATGGACGGCTGCCCCCCCCCCCCCCCCCCTCTCTCCCTCAATACAGAAAATCCCTAGCTACGCCAATGATAGCAGGTAACGTAGCCTAGGGATGAATGGACGTTGGATAAGCTTTAATTTCAGCTGTAGAGTTATTCGGGTGGCAAACTGTCCCACACACCCTTTCACGGTTTTCGTTTTGAGCATGGTTTGGGAGAGTCATATTGCACTTGCAATGAGCTTACGACCAAACAGGCTGGATTTTCGAGACGGGACAGTAAGGGTAGGTAACTTAATCGATGTAGCTACGGGAAAACGGACTTCCCTCCTCTCAAGTCGCATTGTTATTGTTATCCAATTTAAGTGGACGATTAGTTGTATCTTTTTGTAGTGAAAACTTCTAGTTTTTAGCTCATCTTGGCCGACCGTGTCCCCAGATAATAAAACTCCTTAGTAAATTCTAATGGATAAATCTATTTTAATATGTAATAAATTCTTGTATGTCTAGTACCTTTTCACGATTAAACGAATTGCGATAATGTTTGGGAAGAAGATATAATAGTATCCGTGGAAGGTACGTTTTACCTTCGTTTTTTTAAATAGAAAATAGTTATTTATAAAAACCGGAATAAAAATACCTGCGACGACATTAATGTACAGAATCGGTTTAACACTGTCTCAGGGTTTATCGTATTCTTCACTGTTTTATTTTCTCTGTGTCAGCACAGACATATTCTAAAAACGGTTTTGGAGCACACACTTGTCCTCAGCCAGGTTGTTATCCGCCGCATCGCAGAGAAACACCTTTCGCAGCAGTGGAGCAGATTGTATACGTTTGGACAGAATTGTTTTTATACGAAAAACCAAACCTTTTTCTTAACCCACAAGGTTTTTTTTTTTTTTTGTGAGACTCGCTAAAACTCAAAACGGCTTAACCGATTTGAGTTAACGGGGGTGGTTTGAAAAAAGGCCGGCACGCTTGGCCGGCATTTGCTAGTGATATCTTCAAACAATTCAATTCAAACAAGTTATAAACAACTGTTTAAAAAAAAACTCCCAAAATGAATAGGGTAGGTACACGTCATGGTCAATTCTCCAACTGCTAATGTAATCAGAAAAATAAAAAACATCTAAAAAAAATACATGTGATAAAACTACATCATACATAAACACATCATAACATAACATCATAACCAAATCCATTACCTGGGTCTACATATCGAGACCCCACAGTGCCTCTGAAAGCACGTTAAGCCGTTGGTTCTGGATGTTATTCTTGGATCTTAGTAGTTACGTCGTAGGTTAGTCAGAAGTCCCGAAAATCTGACAACTAGTCTTGCCAAGGGGTATCGTGTACACGAGGTCAGATGGAGCAGTCGCGCCATGTATAATTGTATAATTGATCGACTGGAAGCCGACTCCAACAACGAATTGGGAAAAGGTTTGGCAGATTCATTTTTTGTGGGCGCTTTACTTTGTGTAATTTATTTCATCACCGCTGCTCTCAAATCGGTGAAGGAAAACATCGTGAGTAAACCGGCATGTCCTAAAACCAAAATGTGACATCTACCAACCGGCACTTGGGCCGCATGTATGTTCTTGGCCCAGAGTGGGAACGTTTTGTAGGCTGGTTATGCTCATACACTAGTTTAGTGACCACTGCTAGGCACTAACGAGCGGCCCTACCTACCACATTAGAGAGAAATAGCGACGTTATCTAATCAAATCGAGAAGCACTACTCCATCGACGCGCGCTTACGCTCACTTTGTAGGTATTAAAATTATGAGCTACGAAAGCGCCGATTTAAGGTATCATCTGTAAGTCTCTAATTAAGGTGTTTAAATGTACTTATTTAGACAATTTATATGAGACTCTTGGTTAGGTATGTACACGGTCAATTTTGTTTGTGGTAATATTCGAGGTTACTTAGTTACTTACTAGGTATAAGATTAAGTTACTTATATAGTTTTTATCGAATGATCTTCAGGTACTGGCCTGTGTCCCGCGGCTGATAGAAACGCAGTCAACTTTGTATTGATACGTAGGTAAAACGCATTCTATTAAATTAGGGTAATTTGTTGAGGGCGGCTAATTAACATTTTGAAACATTCTTTCTGTTCGTCTCCCTCGGTCCCCAGGCTATACGCCACCGGGTCGGGGTCGGGTTGCTACATAAATGATAATAAATGGGCTAGTATGGAACGCATGATGGCGGTACCCACGTCCAAACAGCCACCACGTGCGCCTTGGCGGCAACGGCGGCGGCGGCGTTGCCGTGGTGACGCGCGGGCGGTGCGCGGGCGGCGCGCGGGCGGCGCGGGGCCCCCTGTCGTCGCCCGTTCGGTCCCCGCGCCGTACCGCGCCCGCTCCGCTCGCCCGCCCGCCCGCCGGCCGCGCCGACCGGCGACCGACCGAGCGAACGAACGGAACTACTCCGCTCAGTACTCGCTACACGCGCGCACCGGTTTATTCCGTGTGCCCATTTTTCATACCGTAAACTAAACGCCGCTTGAGGCCCGAGTTCCCGTCGCCGAAACCGAACTACTTACCATCGCAGCATGGACGGTGACCTGTCTCAGGGTGCTTCCGGCGACGCCTCTCCCATTTACGAAGATAGGTAAGAATGTTGCTCTATAAGACGGGATTCTTATTGGCGCGATGTAGGTATGTGCATTTCGGTTCTAATACTTATCATCAACAGGTAGATATCTGTACCTAACTAGGTAGATAGGTACCTATCGTAATTAGTTACTACAAACCGAATTGACGACTACTTAGATGGTTATGTTTGAATAATCTATGTTTAAAAGTTATTTAATTAAGGTATTCATTCACATGCTTACGTATACCTACGTATATTTTGCATTATATACGACCACATTGAACCTGTAAATTTTTTTCTTGAAAAATAATGTACCTGCCTACCTTGATGTAGTTTATGCATTAAAAGGTAGGTATTAATCTATTATTGTACACATCATTAAATTTCCCTCAATCCTGTCGTGTTTGACAGATCATTGCATTTAGATACGGAAATGGGCAGGTAAATTATGATAATAGATTAAGGTCTTTAATGTACTTATATCCACATTATACCTATTTGATTGTGTGTGCACATACTGGTTTTATCAAAACTTTTAGGTAGGTAGGTACCTAAATACATATCCATAGTGCAGAGTCAAACCCGAATGAGGAAAACTGTTGATATTTTAAATAGGTACTTACGTTATGTTTGTTATGGGTCATGGCCTGGGTCGAAACTAAATAGGTACTTCGTCAGTACCTAGCTTAAAGGACGTCCTCGAAATCCGGTAAATGAAGGTAAGGGCCAGAATAGAATAGGACAAGTAGTGTATCCATTGCATTGCGTTAAGACATAATAGGGATATGGTCTACATATTTTTCAAGATTCATGCGATTCTACCGAAAATCCGAGCTAATAACAAACACGGCATGCCTCAATAACTGATGAAACAATATACTAAAGGAGCAGACAGACAGCTCGTAGTAGATGGTATCTTGTTCTGGTTGACTACCTACTCTAATTCTGATTGGTCAGCTGGTTGTCAGAGGTTAAGTACTCGCTACTTATCCAATGTGAATCATAGAGGTATGGACCATAATAGCGACACCAATGGGTTGTTAACTAACTAATCAAATTGTAACTAACTAGGTACCTAATGAATACTACTAGTTAGATCATGTACCTTAGTAATTATGTACTACAGGTATACTTAATTTTCTTATTTATTGTTGGTTGGAGTTGGTAAAAGTCAATTAACTATGGGTTCCAATTCTTATTCTGCTAGAGATCCCCTTCCTAATTAGTTATCGACTTAGTGCCGATTTCACCAATGTTACTGAACGCCTTTTAGCATGCGCTGAACGCGGTCAGTAACATTGGTGAAATCGACCCTAGAAACCTGGCTTAACCAAGAATCGGACTCGATACCTATTTGTTGCGCAAAATATTATGGCACCGAGCGATGCTGCATAAGGGATCAAAGCATACATAAAAGCCAAATGGTAAAAAAACGGACCCTTATAATTTCGTCCTGTCCGCCTGTCTGTAATTAGATCGCAATTAAGGGTCATCGCAAGCGGAGCAGCAAAATTAGTCATTTACCTATATACTTTCATGTTAGATCATCCATCATGAATGATTCTTTACTTTTTTAAAGAAGCGTACAACGCGGCAACGTCAATGTTTAAACCTACGAACAATCAGAACGAACAGTTTTTGGCAATTTTAGATTTTTAGACAAACTTCAACCACAACTTCTTTTTTTTAACTCTTTAGAGGGTGGGTTTATAAAAGTTAATTAAAGTATTAATGATAATTTAATTAATTATTACTGTAATTATAGTATCGCATAATAAGATTTTTCTTAAAAACTCCCTCTATTCCTCCTATTAGATCCTCCAATGATTTCGAGGTTACTCGGTAGGATTCTTTGTCGTAGAACAAGGAATCCTTTGGTTTGGTATGCAGCTTTTTCGTATTATTACTGAGTTTTTGGTCCCAACTTATTGGACCTTTTACTATACAATAAACTAAAAGGCCCGCTGAAATTTCAATAAATTCCAAACCAAAATAGTCAGGATAGTGATAGTAGATAAATGTTACAGGATGCCAGAGCACTAAATAATAACAAGTTTCATACTTTTATTTTCGGTACCAAAGAAGGGCCCGCAAGCGTTAGTATTGCATTGATTTAGCTTAACTCCGTCTAAGCACAAAATCAAAACCAAACTAACTTATTTAGAAACCACACGCATATGAGTCTGCAAAGCCCTATTTTCAAGGATCCTTACATACGAAGAAGACGGATGAAATAAGATTGCATGCGGCGGAGATTGAGATGGATGTTCTGGAGTGACGAGAATGGAATGGAAAGTAAGAAATGAGCAAATTAGAGGAAGTTTTATAGAGGCGCCAGTGACAGAAAAGTTAAGAAAGGGAACACCTTGTTTGTTTTATTGGTATGGTCGTGTGATGAGGAGAGATACGCATATGTGACTAAAAGAGTTATGAATAAAAATGAGGATGGATGGAGGCTGACAGGAAGGACAAAAATAATAATGTATGAGGTATGCTATAAAAGAAAAGAGTAAAGGATAGCGTGACGGTTCACGGGAGAATGAAAAGAGAACAAGTAGTGCACCGAACCTAAGTAACATGGAAAAAGGACAGGATAGTGACGCTGATCCCACAGTGTGGAACCTAAGCCGAAGGAATGAAAATAATAGAATATGAATTTACAACAAAAAAAATATGGCTGTCGAGGTAGAAACGCACTAATAACACATACTTTTGTAATGCTTAAGGATAAGTATTACTAAATTTCATTTGACGAGTCAAGCAACCCATCAGCCATCAGCGAAGTCAGCTTGTCTGGTATATTCTTGCGTGTAAGAATATACCAGTACCACTGCCACCTTGACAAGGAGGCAGTTGTATTTGCGATAGCGCAGCGTACTTAATAATGCATGGTGAGCATGGCCCCATGGTGACCCAGTTATAAATGGGGTTACAAATCGATAATGTCGTCGGATTGATAGTTTTCATAGATATAACTTTACGTTTGATTTTTGTTTATTGTCGTTACCATGGCGATTGCACTACAATATTATTACCCTAATCAGCCCATTATGTTAAAACTGCTGGGATACAGGCCTCCTCTCTGTGAGAGGGAGTGGCCGTAATCCACCACGTGGACCCATTGCGGGGTTGGTAGAAGTCACATGTCTTCGAATTTTTGGTTCTAAGACTTCGGTTTCCTCACGATGTCTGCCTTCACCGTTTTGAGAGCACGGGTGATGAACTACCAATCCGCACTGAGCCCACGTGGTGGATTACGGCTCACTCCCTCTCATTGAGAGGAGGCCTGTGTCCCAGCAGTGGGAACGTTATAGGCTGATTATGCATTATTACCCTGGAAGGGCTGGAAGAACTGGAAGACCCAATGTTTATTCGAATTCTAATAAGGTACAGTGACAGTTTTTGATTCCGGCTCGTTAACACCTATATTACATTGAATGCCTTTTACCAATCCGCCTTGGTTGGTATGGTGTTACAGTTAAACAATAAAGTGTTTGCGTAGCCCGTAAGCGTAGTAGTGCAGGGTTTCGAGCAGATTATTATTATCGTCTTTTGGCCTAGTAATTCGTAAGCCTAGAATGGGGAGCTTGCATGCAATTTGGGACCCATTGATAGAGGTTGCGTATATGTATAATGGAAACTTATGAATAATTGTAGAACGACAAAGACAAAAAAAACAACGATATAACAAAAAAGCAAATGCTAAGTAGGTTAGAGAAGTTGGGAGGGAAAAGATATGAAAGGTAGAAGATTATAACTTACGATAATCTAAAGGTAGTTTAGGCTTGGACTTATTGTTTATTATTTAGTAGCAGAATGGCTTATTTATACATATTTACTCAAACTCACACATATATCCCGTGGAGGAAGTTAGCACCTGCTACGAATCTACGGTTCTTGCATACCTTTTGGTTCGTCCACGTTTAAACATCAGAGTCATAAACGCGCGTTGTAGTACTACTTACCTAACTTTTTAAGGACATCATGGTGACTGCCACGTTGGTCTAGTGGTCGCAAGAGCTACTGCTAAGCATGTTGTCCCGGGTTCCGTTCCCAGGTCGGGCAAAGTGGTATTGATTTTTTCTAACTTCTCAGTAGCAGCCCGAGTCTGGATTTGTGCCCGGTTGATGGCAATAAATAGGCTTGACCTTATTACATGGAACATAACTAATAAGAGCATAACTGGCGAAATGTGGGTGGTGGGTGTGTGTGGGTACACTTCTGCCTAACCCTTCTGGAATTACAGGCGTGATGTTATGTGTGGGTGTCTTCTCCTGCCCGATAAAAATAATGCCGAACCTGAATAAAAATCTCAATCAATAGGTAGATAAACCTGTACCCTAATTGCGTAATACACAATCAATCGAAATCCATTGCTTCATACGTTCGAGAAAAAAAATCTGCTCAACAATGTAAATAACGCAATGAAAGTTGTTGAACTGTCAAAATCAAACACATTGGCCTAATCGTTTACGAAAATGTGTTACGCAATTAGGCTGCTGGTGTTTATGAAGTACTAAGGTTCCCTTTGCGAAATGTAGTGGAAGTGTTGCATCTCTGGATTTTTTGGCGATAACTGGGTGTACGTATTGCTGATTTTCGTCTTTATTCAAACTCGTATATACATATGTGTTGCCGTCTAATAGATGATTCAATAAAACTCCTAACATACGTCTGCGGGGATAAGGGAACTCTATGTGCTCTAATTACGGTGGTCGGATTGAACCAAGCTGAAATAAACAAATATCAGATAGTTTTAACAGCACTATCCTCCTGTCCGTCCTTTCATATAAACTAGGGGTTTTTTAAATAAAAAAACAATAAAAAAATCTCTTTTATTTACTTTATAATACTAATACAATACATGTATATTTTGCATATACAATATCATTGTGCATAATCATTTTCCTTTTATTTTCTTATTCAATCCTAGATAATTTGGCATTAAAATACAATTTATTTTAGCTAATTTTAAGAAAGAAGCTGGTGCAGAGACAAAACACTGGTTTCTTGCATCGCCCATGTACCATATTATGAGAGCAATTAACTGTCCGTGTTCCCCCTCGGGGCAATTAAAATAATATTCTAATATGGTATTTCGACCCTCCAGCCTCTTATGTACCTGCGATGTACGTGTAATAGGACTTGCTACCTATTTGCGTGGATTGAACCCAGGCACATAGAATATATGTGTGGTTTCCAACAAATATCCCTTTAATATTCCTTCTCATCCCGGCAAAATTACTTCTATTGCATATATTCCGTAATTTATAAATTTTTATGTACGGTATTTTTACATAGTAGGTGTTTTTCATGTTTCGTTTAAGATATTGACTGGTCGCAATCGCTACTGCTCAGCATGACTACCTGGGTTTGATTCCCAGGTCGGGCAACGTGTTATTGGGTTTTTCTATCTAGAATTTCTCAGTAGCAGCCCGGAGTCTGGATTTGTGCCCGGTTGATGGCAATAGACTAGCCCTCTATTACGTGGGACTTAAACATAACTGGCGAAATGTGGGTGTGCTATAGGTACACCTCCACCCAAACCTACGGGGTAACAAAGCGTGATGTTATGTTTTTAAGATATTTTTAGTTTATCATGAAAATCATTAATAACTTAATTCCCATCACCTAGTACCTCAATATTTTTTATATAGAACTCCTATAAACTTGTAATTATAATAAATATAAACATGCCCGTGAACGCGGTGCTCCGTAAATTTTTAAATTACTCGGGTCCAACCTCGCCATCCTTCTTTTCAACGCTCTGCTTAACGCCGAGAGTTAAAAATCCAAGTGTGATTTTTTTGAAGCGTTGGGATGCACTCTGTTAGATTATCAACGCTCACCGAGAGTTAAAATTCGATTGCGCGATAAAATCCCGCCGCGATATTTTTACGTCCGTGCGAACGTGGGCTATTAAATATTGCTATAAATGCCTAGTAAATATTCGATAACCTATAAACAGGGTGGAAGGGACATCGACGCACAACCGGTCATGGACTCAGCACGTGATTCTGAACCCCATAAAAAAACGTGCAATAGCTACGCGGTCAAAATGTATGGCAAAGCAATTTTTTTTTTTAAACCGACAAAAAAATATCAACCCATGGGGGTTCAGAATCATGTACCGAGTCCATGGTAACCGGTTATGCCCTTCGTCGATGTCCCTTCCACCCTGAATAATCAATGAATTTGTCAAAACATAGTTTTATATAAATGTAGCTAGTCAGTAGTGAGCTCTTGAGCTGCCATCCGACCGAGTTTCCCCGGATTTGTCCAAGCTAGGAGGGCGTCCGGGGATCGTCCGGGCGGGGGTTTTAAACACCTAGTGTCCGGTTGAAGAACTTCCAGTTAATTATAGTACATAAAGTTAATTTTTAGAATTTACAAGCTAAATTTACATCGACTACTGTATGTCTACCTTGATAATTCGTTGTTTTTTTATTTAAATTTTTATCAATTTCATTGATCCTAAAAAGCGTTCCTAATTATTTTTGTCATGTACCAGAGGAGCCATAGACAAAGTAACATTCGTATCATTCCATTAGCGATGACGCTAGTAGAAAATCGAAAATAATGATGGGGTAGAAATAAGCTATCCAAATGTTACGTGTTCATAGGTCATGGCGCAATACCATGCCCATAGTGAAGCGAATAGCGATTGTAGAAATAGAATGGTTTCGAAGCGAATGCCATTGCTTGAGGCCCTCAGAATACCTCTCAGATAGAAAATAGTGTCTAATAGATGAGTAAATTAAGCGTTTCATTTGTAGTGAATTTCTATAAAATAAATTAAAATATGATACAAATCGGATGTTATAATTTTTTTTTTTAAATCGAAGCGTCCGGGGAATATCTTTATTTCACCCAAATGTCCGTGGTTTTTCGATTTTTTGTCTGGTGTCCGTAATTTAGGTGAATGCAGCCCTACTTGAGAGTGCAACAGAATAACATTTGTCCTACCAGCCAGGACCAATTTTAGATTCATGCATAAGTACTTATCTTATTATGTAAAAATCACATGTTCGTACACGCGTATCTCCGAAACCTATGTTTGTTTACTTCTTTAAAGAGATCTAAGATGTTGGAAATATAGTCATATATAACTAGAGCTAACATTTATTCTTCACTAAATACATTCGGCCCTCTCTGGGTCAAAAGTTATTACAATTTACTATGTGTCGTCTGTTACCTTTTCACTCGTGAAGGGCTGAACGGATTTGGATGAATGACATAGGATACTTTCGGTAGTATAACTCGGTAGTACTTTCTCGTGGAATATAATCCGACGCGGGCGAACCCGCGGGCAAAAGTTTGTCTATGATTAAAACATTCACAGTCTTATTCATAAACGTGTCTTAAATTTTAATCAATTGCTAAGCAAATGTTTAGCCAAATTCTTATTCATAAAAGTTGTTTAGCGCTAAGAGTTCGCTAACCAATTGATATGTAGCTGTCAAATTTAAACACCATCAGTAGCTTGTTAAGAGGATACTAAGAGGCAATATGGCGGTTTTTTTTTGAGTCAGCTGATCGATTCAATAGGATTATTGTTTGCCTCGAGGTTATTTTGTTCCTAATATCGAGCTGTGCCTTAGTAAATATGGAATTCGACAATCTTTTACGACCTTTCAGAACGACGCAGAAAAAAATCAAATCATTTTTAAACGCCAGCGGGAAGTAGACCAAGGAAGACCTACAAAGCTCGTTAAAATCCGTTACGAGAATGATTGATTATCTACATTCCATTTTCTTCATTCGAAGTACACATGATGAAAGGATTTATAGAGAAAACTCAAACAGGAGTAGGCTCAGTAGCTACGTACCTACTCATTAGCTTTGAAGAGTATGAGTTTGTGAGGAAGCTCATAGGAGATAGTTATTATCCAATGTGTTATCCCATGTGCCCTTAATCTTATGACGCCAGTTCTAAGGCCATAAACTATAAGAATAGCCACTTGGCACACAAATAACAAGAGACATTTTGTAGAAACAATTTATTTTGATATTTAATAAAGTAACATTTTTGTTATAAATTCCCTACTTCTGATTTCCAATATTCTTCTGACAAAGACATGGACTGTGCCATTCTTTTCTCATCAATTCCACGTAGCCTCAGCCCTAATGGTCTCCTCCCTCCCCGTCTTTGCGGTTGAATAGTATTATATTAGTGGCTTTCATAGCAGCAGTCAAACTTGTAACCTGTAAACAAGTATAATAATTGTTATTAAAAGGCACTGAAACCGTGTTGCAACAGCAATAGGAATTAGGAATTTATTAATTTATAATAGACACAAGTACCTACATACATTTCCAAAGAGTATATTCAAGCTAGGACATGAAAAAAACATAGCTGTAATCGGCTACTGATGTTACATCAGTTTTACATTCATTTGGTCAGTTTATATTCGTAAGTGTATATAAATTCAGGGATAAATTCACCTTTTCCAGTTTACTCCAATAATTGGAGCTAATTATTTTCATTGCTACCATGTCAAATACAATGAAATAACGTAATAAATGATTATAATCAAATTAAAATTTTCCCATGTAATTTTTGACATATGTCTGTTAAAGTCACGACAGATACAAAAATCGTGGGTTTGACAACTTTATTCTTGAAATTCTGTTTTGTAGTCGACTATTTTGATTATAATCTGTGCTGAATACATAATTTCATCTCTATTCCGTTTCTCTACTAATCACCCGCTTACTAGCGTTTATAAATAAAGAAAAGTTAAGCATTGATTTAGAGCTAACTAATTGGTTAGCTAAGCAGTGGCTAACTAATGCTTAGCGAGATTTTTTATAAATAAGGCTGTCATTGTCCATTTAGCATGGTATGATGGTAAGGAAATCTTCAAAAACAGGGTTTGGCGAATTACTTGTATGCAGTTGTAACCGTTGAACCTTCTCGTTGCTTAGAAACGACCCACTTCGGGAACGCATATTTATATTACCTAATGTTTCAGCCTCAAGTAAGTCGTAACGACCGGTAATAATACACACGACGAGTAGACGTGTCACAACGACACAAAGCTAGTAATTTCCAGACTTCCAGTATAAAATAAAGCTCGCATTGTATAGGCTTTCCGTACAATGAGAGAGGTCAGCTAATCATGTACATGTACTCGTACAGCTTGGATTATGTCGTCGTGTCTCTTTTCCAGAATCCGTAAACTTATTTTCGTCACTCTAAAATAATTATGTAGGTTATATCTAGGCTATTAAATTAAATTATTAAAATGCTTATTTTGGTCTCGTTTATTTAGTTCCCGGGCTTTCACGATTGCTCCCGGGCTCTCTTGCGCAATATTAGTGTGAAGAAGGAACGATTGAGTAAGCTAAATAATATTAAAATATATCTGACCGCTGAACGCCCCACGCACTGGTTCATTGAACTCTACTACTTATCGCAATCACGTCACAACTTGTCGATTCATAAATAAGTTTGTGCAATTTCCCTTTGCGTTACGCGCCTTTGAGAGCTATATCTAAGAATTAATTAATTATCAATCGGACAAAAACGAGTGAAGCACTTCAGTCGACTGATGTTATTACCTGTTGCGCTGACCCGCTCATCATTGTTTTTTTTTCTATACGTCTTTTCTAGCGGACCTGTAATGTAACCTGCCCTATGATTTAGCTCGCGGTTATTTCGATATCTGCTATAGACAAAAGATTGTGACAGGGCTTTCGCAAATGTCACTAAACTTACAATGCGGGTTTCTCTTTAATTTTTAATTGGATTCTGCCATTTCAACGCTGCGCTCGCTTGCTTGCTGGAGTTCATCAGGGGTGGCTAAATTAATTAGGTCGCGTTTCCACTGAGGCGGAGACGAGCAGAGCGGAGCAGAGACTTTCAAGAATCAACCAATCACAGATGAGACGCGTGCGACGTGATATGGATTTCAACCTATGTTGATTGCTCGATTCCTGCACATCTTCTCTCTGCTCCGCTCGTCTCAGTGGAAACGCACCCTGAGTTTCCTTTGTTTTGCAATCGGCCTGAGGCGCTGTGCGATTGGTAATCAGTCACACAAATGCAAAGCTCAGCTTAGGCCTCGTGGACTGTACCTGTTACTTACGGGTGGCGCGAGCGTTAGTTAAAAAAGTAAATTTATACCGGCTGAAAATCATACCGAAAATTGTTTTTTATAAGAGGAAAATCGGGTTGATTCCTGGCGGAGGCAGAAACTTTAAAAAAAATCTAATGCTGTTTAATTTTCCTCCAAAATTGAAATCGTGGTTTTCTATACCACTTTGCCCTTATTTTATTCATGTGGCCCTAAACGATGGGTAAGAACTTAAGAACCCAGAGATTGACTGACTGTTTTTTTTGACTGTTTTTTTTGTAAGAATACTAACTTTTGTTTTTAAGTACTAACAATAGTTTCTAAGTTTTTGTATACCTACCTTTTGGACCTATTTGTCCCAAAATAAATCATTTAAAATTACATTAGAATTCTTGTTAGTAGTCATAATCTGAGAGGCTGCGACTGGCAAAATATATTCTGAATGATTTATACAAACCGTTTGTGTAGCATCAATTTCTATTCCTCAATTGTGAACAGTGATCATCGGATCCAGATTTTGGGGACTTATGGCACCTCGGAGCATGTCACAGGTACCTATTTACAATATTGTATAGCCGATGTAGTTTTATTAAGTTATATGGTATGAATTTTTCAGTCAGTTGCGATCGATGATAACAAAGCAAAACAGGAGTCACTGGTAGTTATCTGGTAACTAGTGTACAATAGTGTGCATGTGCATGTCCCCGAGTACAGGGGCTCCGTTAACAAGCAGGATAGGGTTCGACAAATCAAGAATATTGTTTGATTGCCTCACGACTAGGTCGCAGGGCTGAACTGTGAGCTAATGATGTTAAACATATTAGAAATGATAACAAAAATACCTAGATACCTACCCAACAAATCGGAAATAAGCAACGCTTGACAGAACTTGGCAGAACCATTTCATACTGTCTACTACAATACAGTAAAAAAAGATTAGCAAGCTCACGCGTGCCTAATCAAATAGGGGGAGAAGTGGTGAGTGAGTAGTTTACTTGCTACTTAACTGCAAATAAGAAAGCATTTTACTATTTTATAATTAGATAGACCAAGATCCAGATGACATAAAGCACAGAAACAGGCGCCTTCAGTAAATTCTGAAAAATCAATCCAAATGTGTCCTGCTTACGCGCCTACCTCGCTTTCTACAACCAACGTTTTGCTCTAAGTTTGTCGCTTCTCGTCAGAAAAACTAACAAATATCGAGAAAACTTAAGAAAATTAAGGTGCCGAATGAGTAATGCTGTTGATGCTGCTTACGGTACCGAGAGGGCGACCCAGCGGTGCGGTAGGCGGTTGGGGGCGAGGACGCGCATTCCACGGACGACAGAATTAGAGCGAACGCGTAGTGATACATGTTTTATGAAATCACATCTACGGAACTGTCAATAAAAAGAAAATTTAAAAAATCTAAAACCCGACTGTGTCAAAAGTAAGCCGCGTTTTTTTCCGCCACGTGATATTGCGGTAGCATGCAATTTTGCTTAAAACAGCTTATTTCTGTTACACATAATTAACATTTAGTAGGTTACACTTTGATACTATAACATTATTGTATCTGTTACATTTCTATAGGTTTTTCTTTTAAAACAGTTTAAAAAAAACAGTGTTAGAACACATACTACGGTTACGGAATGATTCCATAGAATAATTAAATAATCACTTCCCGCTTTTCGTCTCCGTTCGGATGCAGACCGACTTGACTGAAGACGGGGCTGACTTGTACTTTTGCTTCTTTTTTAAAACAATAGATGTTGGCCGATTCTCAGAGCTTCCCGATATGCATACAAAATTTCATACGAATCGGTCCAGCCGTTTCGGAGGACTTTTGATTTCACATAGAAAATAAGTTTTGTTTTTAATGTTTAATTACGCTTGATGGAAACGCACGAATCTAAGTTATCTATGCTTATTGGTCGTTAATGGCAAGGGGCAAGGAGTCCCAACTATTACTATATGTGAAGGGTGACTGACACCCCTGATGCTTAGCAACTGTTGCTCCCAGATAAAGGTCGTTGATTTACGTCTCGCCACTAGCTAGGTACCTACACTAAATTCATAATTATAAGAATTCATACCAACATGCTTGAAGTGTGATTACCTAAAACGTTACGGAATCTGATATTGATTGCTTTTGCTTTAATAATGTAACAATAGGTAGGTGCCTACTTAATATTTAAATTGGAACGTCCCAGTGCTGGGCAACGGGCCACTCTGATTTTTTTCATTTTGCAACGCTAGGTTGTGTAAAGTATTGGCAAAATCAGACAAAACGTAGGAATTAATTACGTTTCCAAAAACAATCCTTCGTCACCTTCACCTTGACTTACGTAGTTTAAATGCGAAAGTACTTGTTTATATTATATATAAATTCAGTTTGTTAAGAGACAAATAAAAAATATATTTTAATACACAGTAGCACATCTTTGCTACTGTGTATTAAATTTATTATTTTAATATTAAATTATTATTACCGTCTCCACTGTTCTTTTTGATCTGTCTGTTTTTTATTCGTGAATTTATGTATAAAAAGACAGCTAATCTTCTTCTAATATGTATACTAGCTGACCCCGCAAACATTGTTTTGCAAAAAATTTTTTTTTTTGAATTTTTTTTTTTTTGAAAAATAGATTTTGGCCGATTCTCAGACCTACCCGATATGCACACAAAATTTCATCAAAATCGGTCAAGCCGTTTCGGAGGAGTATGGCAACGAAAACTGTGACACGAGAATTTTATATATTAGAGAAGAAGCGATTGCTGTTAGTCTCGCTAAAACTTACAAACCGGCTAAACCGTTTTTGTTTTTGTGTTGTTTTTGGTGTGTTCGCTCAAATACAGGGGTGCTTTATAAAATAAAAATAAATATTATGCACGGCATTGCAACGCATGCCGTGCATAATATTTTACTTCTTCTACTCACAAATAAAAGTCAATTACTGTTCCTTAGTCTCGCTAAAACACAAAAACGGCTTAACTGATTTGAGTTAGCAGTTTTTTTTTGTTTTGTTTTGATGGCTTTAATACAAGGGAGACTAAAACAAAAGAGGCATTGTAACGCATGCCGATTCTTGTCGTGTATGCATTTTACCCAGCGATCATCTAGCGCATTCGACTTTGCTAGGCCCGATATGAGCGGATAGTGTAGGTACGGAGTCATATCCCAAAGTAATTGAAGTTCTCACTTACTACGTGCTGGGTGGGTGTTCTCTGGCCATCTCATGCATGCCTTGGGAATGTGGCGCACGCACGGTCCTATGATCGAAATCGAAGCGGAACGGGTTCTGACCTAATTGCTCAATGCGCTTGCTCTCGCTAATCAATAAACTATAATAAGCTGTCAGTATAAAAATATTAAAAAAACAATAACCAATGTGTATTTCATAGCAGCTGTTTAAAAAAACAACAACATAAATTATAATAATTATTTAAAGCGATCATTTCATTTAACGGATGCAACTCAGTAAGCCCACGTAAGCACGCACGTAAAAATATCGCGACGGGCTTTTATTGCACACAGGATTTTCTACGCTCTACTTTTCTCTCTTCTCTCCCTCTTCTTTTCTCGCTCAACTTCTATACGCGCCGAGAGCTCAAAATCCAAGTCGTGTTTTTTGACGCGCTTCGCATCAATATTTTTTCGTCAGTGCGAACGTGGGCTAATGTTGCATTGTTGCCATGTCATTTTTGATATTGGTCTGAAACACCTAAACGGGCACATTTTAATCAGACTGTATGATGAGATGGCCGGATATCCGAAGTATTCCCGTTTGAGCACCTATTTTTGGGGCACCTACATATGCATTGAGCCACCAAAGGTATTCCCATTTTACATGCTCAATGATTACGGACGACGGTACCTAGGTAGCAAAAAAGGTCAGATAAACCCGGTGATAGTTGATACCAATCAGTCCCAATAACAAACATAAATTACAAATGAATACAATCAGCCTATATTGTCTCCACTGCTGGGACACAGGCCTCTTCTCGGTGAGTGGGCCGTAACCCACCACGCGGGCCTAGTATGGGTTGGTAGATGTCACATGTCTTCCTTTCCTCGCGATGTTTTTACTTGACTATTTTGAGAGCAGTGGTGATAAAATAATTTTCACAAAGCGCCTGTCTAGCTTAACTCGTTTCGGCGGCAGTTACCACCGGGCCACCACTGTTCATATTCCTCTGTATAAAGAAAGAAAAACCCATTTGAGTGAGACTGAACCTTATCGTAATAATTTGTAGGTAGTTGATGTGCAGGGCAAGTCAAGGTGACGTTATCAGATCAGTTGTGCGCACGTGGTTCATAATCGCTAGGCACTCGCATGGCAATTCACTTTTCGTCTAACATTGACCTTCTGTAAGAGTGTATGGTACCATAACCCCAATGAATATATTTAAATGTTACAATACATAAATAAAATATATATTTTTTTAGCTACTGTGTACAATTTGTGTTCTATTAAATTCCGTTTCCGATGCCAACTTACGTGATTGAGTGCTGGCCTGACCTCGTGTATGACACGTGCATTGGACAACTACTTAAAAAGTGTTTATGCATTATGTAGTTCTCATAATTCACTCACAAATAAAGGGTTCAACTTGTATAAGAGATGCATCGCCGAGAAAGTTTTAGTTCGCTTTCAGAAAGTCGCCGGCTGTAAGCGAAGGGGTGAGGTGGCCATCGGCACGTGTTCGGCGCGTGGACCTGCTCGACAAATGAATCTACGGAGTACCGGCCCTGCCATGCCTCTCTGATCACTTGCTATTCTTTGTCATGTTGTCTCAAAACCTCGTAATCTAGTTACATAAGATCCACCAAGATTATAAAATGCAATTTTTTTAATTAACAGCTTCATCTAACAGAGCCAGACGCAAAGTATCTATTTACGCAAACACATTCACGGACTTCTTATGGCCTTGAAAAAATCCGGAATGAAGATGTAATAATAATATTGTTCTCGTAGGCATGCTTGCGGAAACGCAGCTCATAGTCGTTATTTTTTACGTACTGAATACCCCTAAAACCTGTTGCACTATTTTGTCCCAATTTGGGCCTATCAGTTCTATCTGGCCTATCTGATCTTACTTATATTTAACCGATTAAAGGCTCCTTCAAACAGACGGGTCACGCACGCGACACAAAGGCGTCGCGCGTCGAGCGGTGCCTTTGCGTCGAGCGGTGCCTTTGCGTCGCGCGCGATTCGCGTCGCGTGTCGCGTCTGTTTACAGGAGCCTTCAAATAACGGTGAATCTTTAATTTCCACCGTACTTTTTATAAAGGTTAGGTAGGTACAAACGGTGCTAAAAAATATAATTGCCATTAATTTTTATTAACTATATATTACGTATTTCTGTAGAAGAGTATGGCTTTCTATAAGTTTGTCTTACCCTAAGACAAACTTAGAAAAGTCAGAGGCATATTAGTACGAGTATCATATTTAAAAAACCCACTTAATCAGCTGCATTCAAATAGCTAATTTAAATTGACACCAATTATGCATTCCGATGGTCCTCCATTCCCAAGTTGGTATTAATTTTTAAACAAAAATTTGAACAGGGGTTTACGTCGGAATTAAATCTTCGAAGAGACAACAACTGTGTTAAATAAACACTTTGCAACATGTGTGATGTTGGATTGAAAGTTTTATCTTGCCGAAGGCAGTGGCACCCTTCCTTTCGGTTTGTCATTCACATGGTATCCCTCGTGCTTTAATAGAATCGGAAGGGCTTTGTCAAAACGAATGACAGGTAATTCGAGATTAGGTACCGCGAACATAACATTTGTACGTAATAACAATAATGAATGCGTTCAAGAAGACTAGATTTGTGTCTGCGCCCAATTTTGGGGACATTGGGCCCAATGATTCTGTAACGTGCAGAGTCGCAGAATAAACTAAACTTCTAATTCAAACTTTTACTTGAATATAAAAACCTGCCAAAAAAAAAAAAAAAAATTACATAAAACAGTATCGAATGTAACACACTGAAGTTTTAAAATCGCAAAGCCGACATCGTCGAAAGAGGGTCTGTCACTCTGCCTGTTAACAAAAGATAGAAATAACTCACTACGCATCATAATCTGCGGTAGTACCTACCGTCTTATTTGTTTATAATTATGGATCATGCAGAAGCTACTTAAATACGCCAACAATGATAATGAAGTGCACAATATGGCATTTAAAACGGGGCGCCTGTCGCGCTAGCCACAACTTGGTTCGTGTGCGGGCGGGCCGTCTCAGGTGTCTGCAAGCGTTCGCGCTCATAATCTACTTGTTACAAAAAAAAAAACCGTACCTTGCTTCTTAAAACTAATTCGTCATCATCATCGAAGGGCTTTGATTCATTTTGAGACCAGCTTCTGCCCGCGACTTTGTTCGCGTGGAAGTCGTAAGACACCACAAAATAGGTAGTAGGTGGCAGCCAAAATATGCGGGAGAGTCGGCCCCTGTCACTATGAAGAGGCCTGAGTTTCAGCTGGGGCAATATTATAGGGTAACTATAAGTGTTAGAGGGCCTAAACAAATGGCATTCGCTTCGGAGCGATTCTATTTCTACAATTGCTATCGCTTCACTATGATAATACGCCATGACCTATGATCACGTGACATTTCGATAGCATTTGTCAACCCCCATAAATTTTTTGAGTTTTCTACTAGCGTCATCGCTAATCAAATGTTACGAGTGTTACTTTCAGGAACTACTATACTACTACTTACTTTTTTAACAACAGTTCTGAGAAGAAAAACCTTTATAAATGTAACAGATACAAAATGTTACAGTATCAATGTGGAACCGTAGTGTAAGTGAAGTGTCTGTGTGTCTTAATTAATACTCGTATGTGTTAATATGTCAGACTTATGTAGTTTTAGGTATAGAGACACGGTACCGCAACTGCGCGCGGCGGACAGACAGACGCGGCGTTTATCTGTTTCACTTATTAACACTGTTAGCGCTTCTAAATCTGTTCCAGATTATTACTGTTACACTTGAAAAAAAAAAACATTTATAAGTGTTACATATTTGATTATGTTATCAATTCAAAATTATAATTCTGTAGATAACCTTTATGAAGGTGTTGAAGTCCCTGGTTACTTTGTCTAGGCCCTCAGGACAACTGTCACTTGCTCCCGCGTCTTTTCGCGATAACTTTTTTGTGCAGAGTTTACCATGGAATAAAATTGTTGTAGCATAATTATTTTGGCGTAAAACAAATATTATTTGATTTTTGCAAAACGTATTCGGGACCTTGGGAGGACACTGTTTATTTGATTCTATCTTTTATAATCCACGTAAGTGATCAAATTGTTTAATATTTTGTTATGCATATTATATTACTGCCTTTGTACTTAAGTCTCGTACACACTGGCGCGACGCCACAGTGCGACACAACAACATAACACACGCCTGTCGCGCGACGAGCGGTGCCTTTGTGTCGCGCTGTGGCGTCGCGCCAGTATTCACGAGACTTGATTGATTTTAGTGTATTAAGTGGGTTTACACACGTAGTTTTTACGATCTATATAATGGTTTCTTTTCACAACGAAACTTTTTTCAGCGCGGCTTAATATTGTCTGTTGCATACTTTTCTGGAAAGTAGAAGTTATACAATCGTTTATTATTATTTTGTTTGTTGTTGTGACTCACTGATAGGTGATCTGTTGTTTGACGTTTGATATTATACTGTCAGCAATAAAAACATAACTCTTTTTTACATTCATAGGTCATATTATGGCCGATTGGTTGAACAAGTACGCTTTTTAGATATTTTCTACGCTTATCCCAAAACATGTCTTTTTTGGGATGAGTAATAATGCCCAAAAATAAAAATAGCTTCTGCCCGCGACTTCGTCCGCGTGTAATCTCCTGATCCCCCGACCCGCCCGGCGCCCGTCTCCCGTCTCATCGCACTACCTACCGGCTTGATATACAAGCTGTACCAACTAGGAGTGCCAGATCGTCTCGTGCTCATCTTACGAGACTTTTTGTCGAATCGCACCTTCCGCTATCGCATCGAGGGTGCACTCTCGTCCCCTCACCCTATTCGCGCCGGTGTCCCTCAGGGTTCCGTCATATCTCCTCTAGTCTTCACGCTGTTCACCAGCGATATCCCACAGAGTCTCAGTTGGCTCTCTTCGCCGACGACACTGCCGTTTACTATACCGGTCATTGTCCCAATGCTATAGCTCGTACTCTCCAAACCTCCGCAAACGTCTTAGGCGCTTGGTTCCGGAAATGGAGAATCGAGGTCAACCCCGATAAGAGTCAGGCGGTTCTCTTCTCGAGACGTCGTCGACTCCCTCCCCCACTTCCCAGCCCGATCACTATGTACGGTAAGCCGATCCCCTGGGAGAAGCAAGCCAAATACCTAGGCGTGATCCTCGATGAAAACCTTACCTTTAAGGCTCATATTAAGGCGGTTCGCGCGCGCGCCTCCTTCGCTCTTAGCAGGCTCCACTTTGTACTGACAGCCCGTAGTAAACTGTCACTTAAATGCAAGCTGCGCATCTACACCGCAGTCATCCGTCCCATCATGACCTATGCCTGCGTTGTATTTGCGCACGCTCACCCACGTCATCTCCATAAGATGCAGACCCTCCAGAACCGTTTCCTCAGAAAGGTCACGGGTGCCCCCTTCTATGTCCGTAATATAAATCTCCACATCGATCTTAAAATGCCTACCATAAACCAGTTCATGAAACGCTTATCTAAGCGCTTCTTTGACTTTGGCATTAAACACTCCAACCCCTTGATCTCAGCGGCCGCCCGCTACACTCCCTCCCGCATTAGCAGTATTCGCCGACCAAGGCATACTTTAATCGCCCCCGACGACGCCACTACCCTCCTCCAGGAGAGTAGTAAGGCCACCAGCACACTACATAAGCCCAAAACCCGATCGCCGTCCTACCGTCCTCGCCGCCGAGGCCCGCCGCGACGCCCAAATCAACGCCCCTCCCGACCCTTGCTCGAGCCAGCCCGCGCCGCTGAGCCTGTAGCTTTAAATTCGTCTCTAAATCACTCAAATCCTGATACAGCTAGTCCCTTGCTGCACTCTTCCAGCGAAGCCCTAAGCCGAGGTTCGTACCCCACAGGGGGTGCCCTTAGCGTTGTCGCTTAGTTTTTAAGTTAGTACATAAGTTTAAGTCCTGGCTGGAGGCCTTAATTTATTATGGCAACCACAGGCAAGTCCGTCTAAGCAGACGACAACCTCATAGGTTGACCTGCGAGATGCCATTTATAAAATAAAAATAAAAACTTCGACGTAATAGTGCTCCTCTCTGCCACAGGTTCTCTCGAGGCAGCACGAATTCGTTCCAATGTAAATAATAGTTTAAAAGTAAGTATATATTTTAATTATGAGTGTAAACTTTAGTGCAATTTAAATTAAAAGTGAATGAAGTGGTACGGAACCGTTAGTGCGCGAGCCCGACTAATATTTGGCAGGTTTTAATCAGAAATAATTGATCATAATTATTGAATCAGTATCAATAATTATGATCAATTTATTGGAGCATTGTCATAATTAATGATTACCTAAACATTCTGGCGGATTCCACACAAAAAAGGAAAAAGGACTAGCTTTCTAAATATTTGCCTACTAACATGATAGGTGACTTTGAATTTGTATAAAAACTAGGTACTAATAAATAAATAAATAATAATAAACGAGATAATAATAATAAATACTTTATGTACTAAATAA
Source organism: Dasypolia templi (assembly GCA_963555695.1). Taxonomy (NCBI): domain Eukaryota; kingdom Metazoa; phylum Arthropoda; class Insecta; order Lepidoptera; family Noctuidae; genus Dasypolia; species Dasypolia templi. Next base: position 14,701,743 of record OY743136.1, read on the forward strand.
CTTAGTTTTACACGAATAAGTGCTAAGGACCCGTACTACTGGTCAAACTACACTTTTGGTGTTATTTTACTCGAATTAATTATCTAGGTAATTCAGGTAGTACCTAATACCCGAATACGACGGTTAAAATTGGTAATAAATTGTAACGCTGTATGTTGTTCCTTCTTCAAGTCCAATATTGGTATAATAATCGCAACATCCGATTTGATTTGATTAATTGGACAATAACTACGCTTGTTACTGGATCGGGAGAAAAAAGCGCACAGGGGGAGTTATTGCTCTTCAACGGTCCTTATCTACTTACGTCGTCAATTCTCGACTTCCGCGCCTTCCAAGCCCACATAAGCCATATAATCTAATAGCACTAACGCATATCGTATTCGAATCGGATTTTCTTATAAGCGGTAGGAGTTGACAAAACAAAAAAACCTGCTATAGTTCAGGTTGTGGGAACTTTACCAATTAAAAGGGGCTCGTGGCTACGCATGGATCGATCGATCAGGTTAAGTTACGCTTGCCGCGGTCGGCCCGTGGATGGGTTATCTTTACCGAAACCCCTTCGTGACTCGGTAAGCACGTTAAGCCGTTGGTTCTGCTGCGGTCTGTAATGAGAATTACTGTGTTGCTTGCAGCGCTGATGATGGCTGAAATAGGCAGCATAATCAGTTCCAGGCCAACACGGCGCGGTCATCATTGCAGCCCTTAATGGGCAAGCTGGAATAAAGGCCGAGACCGAGGCCGAAGCCTGTGTAGCGCGGACAAGCAACCTTCGCCCGCGACGTCGTTCGCGAACGACGAACAAATTTCAAAATTTGTTCTTTCCTCAACAAACTTAGTAGTTAACTTAGTTAGGTAGTAATAATGGTTTAAATCTTTATTATTTATTGATACATAAGTATATACATTTATTTATACATAGTTTTCATACGAACAGTATTTCCACTTTTCACCCTCACAGGTGGGGAATTTATGATAATTGTTTGCGATGTTTTCATATCTTAACTCAAAGATTATTAATATCAATTTTCGAGCTAATCAAGCCACGCAGTAAAATCCTCCCCTTTAAAATTGACTATCCTTTTTCACCCCGCTAGGGGTTGAAATTCGAAAAACCCTGATCCATGTTATTCTTTGTTATTGGTCTTAAGTATAAATAGGTAATGAGTTTCGGGTTGAGTGGGCCACTTCCATACAAACTTTGACACCCCTTAATCCCCTTTCAGAGGATCCGAAAATGACTGAATGACTTTATAATTTACTTGGATATGTATACGTGCCAAGTTTCAAGTTTATATGTATTGACTCGACGGGATAAGATTTTTCATACAAACAAAACCCACCCCCTTTCACCCCCTAAAGGTTGAATTTCCAAGCACCCTTTCGTACTGCTCCTCCCCTGCTTTGTAAAACGAAGCCGTGTGCCAAATTTGACGTTCCTAGGCCCAGTAGTTTCGGCTGTGCGATGATATGTCAGTAAGTCAGTGAGTCAGTTTCTCCATAGATTGCAAAAATTACGTCACCGCGCCGCGCTTTTGTTTCTTTAACACCATGCGCTTTTTAAATTTTATATTTTTTTAATCAGGCAATGACGCTATTGTTATGCCTGTAGGTACCTACCAATACAATAAAAACTGTACAAAAATGCAATACCAATACAAAAATGTATTTTCAAAGAAAACACAGTTTTGCTGGCTCCCATTCAAGTAACGTCGTCGTAGGTTGTCAAAATAATGACCACTTTACCAAGCATTTTTGGAAAAAAATCCAATCACATTTTGCCCGACCTGGGAATCGAAGCCAGGACCTCATGCTCAGCAGTAGCTCTTGCGAACACTAGACCAACGAGGCAATGCAGATGTCGTGGCAGATGTATAGTTAAATTTGTCGTTTTTACAACAATATTAAGTAAACAAAATGTATCTGTAAAAAAAACTTAACAATTTAACTAATAACTATTTCAATTATGGTTTTCGCCTTTGCCTTTTTGACAAAAAATCCGTTTAGAAAAACCCTCTTTAGAAAAGAGACGAGCACTAGTAACCATAAGACCCGAGGTCTCAACTACTGTTGAAGCGGATAGTGTCTTGGCCGGATACCGGATATTCAGCTTTGCCATAGCATAGCTGAATATCCGGTGTCCGACCTATAAGGCGATGTTCAACCGGATGTCCGGCTTATAACGTTATATCCGGCTAAACGTAGCCTAATCTGAGCGAACCCGCGGAGTTGCGGTTCTCTAACAATGTGGCGGGTAATCTTTGATTATTGGATTTCTTGGGAACTGCGATCACTGTAAATATTTATTAATGTTATTAAGTATTAGTATTAGTAGTAAGTAGGTAATTTAATTTTAGTTTGCATACTAAACTGCGGAAAATATTTTCGGTAGAGAAAGATCGCTAATTTGGGTTTTAGTTGTCTTTACTTTGAGAGCACAGAATAGAAGCTGAATTAAAATATATAAAAACTTCCTTGCCAATACAGTAGCAATTTGAATGCGCTTGAAAATTTGGCGTAGGGACTGGTTATCAAATGTTTCTCAGCTCGAAAATAACACATTTTCGGTTACCTGCAGGGCTAACATGCCAGACGCGACAATTACTCTCTCGTATTTTCTCGTCGCGTCTATACCGTCACTACTCGTTTTCCGACAGCACTGCCATACAAAATATTCGACTCGTTTTTTCTGTCAAACTTGATGTTTTCTCGCTATACCCTAACATGGCACATAATTTATCTCGCATTTTGACAATTCAACATGAGAAAATCACCGATTTTCTCTAATTTAGTCGTCCTCAATTTTGACGACGAGAAGACTAGACAAAATTATGATACAATAAAATAAAACCTTCAAAATATTATGGCAATTTCATAATTATGCTTAGTTTACTCATCATTTTATTATAAAACATAATATTAATAAAAATACTTAGTTCTACTATTTACGAACGAAGTTCCTTTCGGCGGCCGCGAGAAAACCTGTTTTGGAGGGGAGCACTGTTGCATGGATGAGCATCACGTGCAGTAATAATTAGTCTTTGCCAATTATGGTGATTATCGAAATCTAGGAGGTTGTGGGTGTATGGCAATATCAAACATTCGCAACATATTAACTAAAGCCACTAATATTGTATTTTAATTTTTGTTAAAAAAAGTCGGTTACAAGAAACGAAACGCAAATTAAAAGAGGTAGACGCAAAATCATTATGTGACATACTAATTCCATGAGTAAAATCGACCGATGTAGCGCAATGATAAAAATTATTTGTTTTTAATAACTTGAACTATAGAAATGTCAAAGTGCCTTTTTCGAGTTTACTCGAGCATAACGGTCATGTTAATAACGTCATTCATTCTAATAACGTCAGATTCGTAGACACATTTCGACAGATCGAGATAGTGAGCGTTCTCGCGCCTTTCATGTTAGCCCTGCTGATTTGCCTTGGGTGCCCCAAACAAGAAATAGCGCTCGGAAGAATCGGACGCGGTATATAATAGAAATTGTCAAAATTTTCGGATTTGGATTTGTGAGCAACGTTTAGAGATTGATTGATGTTGAATTCGTCAGCGTCGGATGCGTATCAAAATAAAATGGCTGTGAATAGATATGCAGACCTTCTTCCCACGACATGATTTTATACTTTGTAATACGAAAACTTCGTAGAAATATGTACGGAGCAACCAGAAAGAAAAACACGCATTCATTGATATAAAATCCTCTTCCCACGCCATTCCTTTAGTTATTAGAAGTAGTATTAAAAAAAACAGGCCGACAGGGTGGGTTACCATGGATTCAGTACTTACTTGATGCTGAACCTCCTCCCCCCTTGCGTTGACAAGTTACATCGTTATTTTTTTTTTTATTGGCTCTGCCATACATTTTATACTCGTAGGTATTGCACGACGCAATTAGGATGGCTGTTGAAGGCAGCATTTACACTGACTGAATTTCTACGCTAGCCCGTCAAGAATCATGTGCTGAATTCATGCTTTCAGTTTGCGCGTCGATGCAACCCTGTAAGCAGAATAAAAAGTTAAATATATTTACATAGGGTATACATAATTATGTATGTTATATACATATGAAATAAGATATCAAAGGAATACGCGATGCATATCACGTTTCCACGAATCCGATGCGACGATATGAGTTATCCTGGTACGAAAAAACCAGTACTAGGAAATATGTATTTCTATTTATGAATATAATTTTCTCGCTTTCGGGGAAATGTTTGTTGGATGCTTGTAGGTAGAGAACCATTTTATAATTACTTCGAAAGCAACTCCGACAGTCGTGTCTGATGTGGGGTATTTACACTAGGTCGATTTTCGTCGTGCGGCTAGTCACTTACCAAATCACCTCACAAGCCGAATCGCCACACCAGTTACAAACGTAGATAAAATATTAAAAACCGCAGGGGACTAGTTCATTTTGCATTAAAATGTCGTTTATGCGGCGGGCGATCGCCTCAACAAATACCTACCTAATCGCCTGCGACTAAGCGAGCATTTATTTTCACGGTCGATTTTAGTCAAATATTCAACCGCTGCTTGCGACCTGTCGCCGCACGACAAATGGCTCCCGCAAACAGGCGCGACGCCACAGCGCGACACGCAACACTGATTTTGAAACTTGAGTGATTTTAGATTCGATTTTTTGACTTTAGTCACCTGCGGCCTACGACTAAAGTCGAGTGTCCAGTTGTAGACACCTAAGACCTTATGTAAGACCCACATTGAGGGTCATAAATTACGTCACACGAATTTCATGATTTTTTGTCCTTCCCCCCGTCCTTGTCACAGCTGGTTTTGTGAGACTCCCCCTCCCTTAGTGATGTCACATATTTTGCAAAATTACATTTAGAAATTATTGAATGAAAACAGCGGTTCCGAAATCGTCGCTTTCTTTCATTTTTAATTTGCAATTCCTTTGATTTTAGATTCCACTATACCTTCAACATAGTCAGTACTTTTTTAACTTTTCCATAAGTTGTTACAATTGTTGTACTTACAATTTTTTTTTTTATCATCATAAGCTGAACTGTATGTTTCATAAAGTTTACGGTAAAGATTACCTAAATCATTTTTTTTGTTCATTTAAACTTGTTTCGTAAGTCATCACAAAATAGCAGAACTAAGAACGACGATGTTTCATCCGCGAAAGTCGGTGGTCAAATGCAACAGAAAAAAAAAAAAACACCGCTAGGCGCAATGCGTTTGGCGGCATTTATCACAGGGCGCCTAGGCAGGCGGTCGGCGCGTAAAGGCTCCCACAAACAGGCTTAACACTAGTAGAGCGAGTGGTCGACAAAACAATTGGTAAGTATCCTATATTTACACAGATAATAATATGTAGTTGTATACGTTTTTGAGGTTTTCGTAAAGTAATAGTTTAAAGTTCGTTGTAGGACCCCTCCCACCCCCTTGTCACAGAATGTCACACTTCGTCACCCCATACCTTTAACAGATGGTTAGCCTGTGACCTGTAGGACATGGCTAGCTTTTAACCTGTACCCGTATTGCGAAATACACCATTCAATCGGAATCTGAATCGTTGTGAAACGATTGCTAACACTTATGTAAATAACGATAGGAATGTTGTTGAACTGTCAAAATACAACAGATCGTCGTAAACGATTACGAAAATGTGTTACGCAATTCGGCTGCTGGATACTTCATTCGTGCATACAATTAAGCAAAAAAAAATAAAAAGGGTCAACCTCGGAATGAGATAGATAATAACCTAGAAACTCGGTATGTTATGCACGTATTATTGGCGACAATTAGATTAGTTACAATTTCACCAGTCTCTCTCTCTCACTCTCTTGAGTGGGTTCTACATGCACCGTTTATGCCGAATATTAATACAACCTGAAAAGATTAAAAAACAGCGTAAAAAAACACCTTTAATGTAAATAAGTACGAAACTGAAAGAAGTTAATAACAATAATTTTGTTTCAGCTGACCTTCGTTGCCAAATATTGGCAATTCGGAGCTTCTTTTAGGAACTTCTTGACATGGTCAGCCGAAAATACTTTTACTCACATGGCCACTTGAGCGTCTTTTTAGAAATGCCAGCAAGTTTGAGTATGACTTGATATGACATGGTATTGACCCATGTTTTGTTTTCACAGTGCTTTTTAGCATTGAATAGTACGAGGGCGGCACTGAAAATTTCGGGAATCAAGGAAGTAACACAACATTACTATTTAAAAATGTATTTATTGCTTTTCGAAGTATTCTCCGCGAAATTTGACACATTTTTCCATACGATGGAACCAATCATTGAAGCAACCATTCCATTCGGAAGTTGCGGTCTCCAAAATGGCCGTTTTGTAGGCGTCCACAGCTTCTTCAGGTGATGAAAATCTCTGTCCACGCAATTTATTCTTTATTTTTCTCTTTACGGAGTTCAGAAGCGACCTGTGGCAAACAAATGCTAGCATACCATTCTGCATTAACCGTTCTTTGTCCCTCAAGAGGAATAGTCGTAACATGGCCGGTTTTGGAGACAAACGTGGCCACCATTTTTTTTGCAACACTCCATGAACGAACAATTTTTGTTGACTAACTCATTTTCGAACACCCAAACTCGTGACTGGTTTTTTGTTTCGGGTTCGTACGCGTATATCCAGGATTCGTCACCTGATACGATGTTGTATACAGCATTTGAGGATCCTGCGTGGAATCTTTCGAGAGTTCTGATGCACCAAGTAACGCGAGCCGCTTTTTGCTCTTCACAGAGCGAATGCGGTATCCATCGGGAAAACAACTTTTTTTACACCTAATTAAACAAGACTATTTGTATTTGACTCATGCCAATGTCTAAAGTTGCCTGAATTTCGCGGTATGTCACATGTCGATCTTCCTCAATCAGCTTACGCACAGCATCAACGTTTTCTTGGGTGACTGCAGTTTTTGGACGACCTTGACGGGGATCATCACTGAGCTTGGCACGTCCACGTTGAAATTCATCAAACCAGCGATAAATTGTGGTTTTGGATGGGGCTTCATCACCAAATGCAGAAATCATCCGGTCAACACACTGCTTTTGTGTTAAACCACTTCGAAAGTCATAATAAATCATCGCTCTTGAATTTTCTCGAGTCAATTCCATTTTTTCAACGACTAAACAAGTTTGACAAAACCTTGTGACAAGACCGAGAATCTTTTTTTAAAATAAATAAATGATATACGATTTTTAAAACCAAGGAGTTTTCAATTAAAAATATTTTAATATGACAGGAACAGTGGAAATATTCCATTCCCGATACTTTTAGTGCAGCCCTCGTAGCACCACAATGAGCTTGACTTATTTTTTAGAAAGTTCAACACAATTTCTGAAAATGAATTTGCATCTTTGCTTGCTTTCCATAGGATGAAATTTTTATACGTGCAAGAGGCTTAGAGTAGCCTTTTTCGCTGCCTCAGAGACTTGTGGCGGTGTCGAATTAATAAAATCATTACTTGACGACATTTTCAAATAAAAACAATACAGGGAAAAGAAAAACCGCGCGGAATAATTTTACTTCTTCACAAATTGAAGAATTGAAATTGAATTGAATCGAGTTGCGCGCGCATCAGCGCTTTTTTTTAAGGCAAAGGCACAAACAGCCAGTATTACTAAAAAAGCAAATTAATATTTTTGTGTTCCAATTTATTCTCAAAATTAATAAAATAAAAAAATGTTTATTTATTATATTTTTTCTCCCAAACTTAATTTTACTCATAAAATGTTGACAACTTTTCTGACATCAAAACTCTTTGCTAAGATTTAAAAAAGTACATAGCATCTTGATAATACCGTGCGTTTTACATTACAAAAACGCACAAGTACGTAATGAGATACATTACGATGTTCAAATTGGTGAAATAAGAGCAAATGTGTTATATTATTTATTTGTTTATAGTACATGGAGGAATTTCAGCTAATACAATAAGGATACCTAGTCACCAGAAAGCCAATTACAAATCCTCACATAAAGACTTCTTATTAGTAATTTATGGTGTGAGCACAAAAACAAAAACACATCGCCATAATTAATGTAAAAAGCTATCTAAATACCCAGTATTTAGATAGCGCTAAAAACAAATAATATAAAACAATAACAAAACAATATGTAACCTACCGCTACGTAAGAAATTTAAGGTGCCTTACGGCCGAACCCAACAACGTATTTATTTCCAATTTTGACGTACTTGAGATAGAAAAAAAAACCTATCCAACTCTGGTTATAACGTCCCAATAATGCCAAAGTGTGCTTCCCTATTACGTGTTGATAGCTATTTGTTTGACAGGGACAGATAGAATTGTACTGTCTATCATCAGTAGATAACTGTATTAGGTTATTGGGTTTGGCCGTTAATGAATGCAATTCACTAGGCAACATTTGACAGTCATGGTGTTAAGTAGCGGTTTCACGTTTATGCATTTATGGCACTTGTGAAATTTTGGATTTATGGAATAAAACATAATCGATCCAAAATTCATAATACATAATTAAGCCTCAACCACACCACAATGTCATCGCAGCGACCAAATGTGGGAAAGCAGTGGTTGCATGTGAATAGTGTCGCTGCAGCTTCTTAAGTTGCGTTGTCGCTAGTAGTTGCGATGTAGTTACGATGTAGTTACGTCGTGGCGAGGTTTGTTGTTTGTGTTGTGGCCGGCCGCTGGTGCGAAGTAGCCTTGATGTCGTGTCTTCCAAACGGTGGATTTTGACTGTCAAATGTGAATAGTGTGAATTAACTCTTACAAATTAGTCTTTAAGGTGTGCCAAAAAAAAAAAAAATTGAATAGTTCTCAATCAAACTTTTCTGCTTATTAATAACTCCTATTTCGATAAAATGATCGAGCTCACTTCACTCGCTATTGCATGGTTCATTCTTAGCTTTTCAACAAGTAATTGCTATTTCTGCAATGTTCAAAATAAAACCTAGCCTATCCTTTGGGGTCTATATAAAGTTAAAGCTCGCTCTTGCATCCTGCATTCTCCATATGAACTCCTGGATTATGCTATAGTGCCCAGGCCTTCTACAGGTTAAAGACGGCCTTAGTCTGACACCCCAACCAGTAAGGACGGTCGCTCACGACGGAGATACAATTGTAAAGTATCGATTCATCATCGCTTTTGCATAGCCAGTAACGCGCGAAAAGTAGTTACTCCTACACCTCAATTACGACTGTATCGGTACTGCAACGCGTATGTATGAGTTCTGCATCGCGAGAATCAGTGCAGTTTTCGTCGAGTGCCCTAAGCCAGATTAAGTTTTTTTGTTTGTTGGAAAAATTATGTAGTTCTGTATACTCCTGAATAATATCAATGCCCTGTAGTATTTGTAGTAACAAGTCATAGTAGTATAGTCAAGTCATCAAGTTAAGGCAAAAAGGTAAAAGAGGCGGGGAGGGGGTGCACATGCAGCGTTAGTGTTGGGGCGAGGGGTGTGGCCGGCGTGCCATTGGCCCGGCTCGCTGATTCTAGCATAACGTGCAAGGGTTGTTACCGCTATAGATAAGTGATAACAGCGATCATCGAGCTCGAGATTAGCGGAGCATTGATCTCCAAATCCAACCAACTGTTTTTGCGAAATATGCCCTAATGTATTTTAAAGTTTGGTACCTTAAAAATACATCTGACTGAGCGAGAATGGTAAGTTTTAATAAATGCTTTTTTGTGAGGTAAAACATATTTCTATAAAATGTCAAGTAGGTAGATAGAGATCATCTTGGCTATCCTAAAATTTTCATCGGTGGTCACTTACCGAGCTACGATGACATTTCGCGTGTAATAATAGTGGCTTTGACGTTAAATAAATGTTTATGAAAGACAAAAAAAATGGTATTATTCGTCATCTTTTAGTTTAATTAAAAAAACTGCTGTGAAAGTGAAACTTACTACTTACCCGTTTTCTGAACTGAGAAGTTGAGAACTTGAGTGATTCCTTCAAAGCAGCCAGCGAAATTCAATATTTCTTTGCAAAAAAAATAACACGAAGACTACGACTAAGACTACTACTATACTACTACTACTACTACTATTACGCAACTTCAAGTTCTCATTTCCGAAACCAGATGAGAATATTTTAACTGGAACACTCTACCGATATAAGGATGTTGTAGGAAGGAAGTCAGCGTCTGCCTCCTTGATTCTGATATTTTATTAACTTCCGTTGCCTGAAACAATCTTTTTACTTTACAACAAAATCAAAACAAATCTTGATACCGGTATCTTAAATCAATGACCATTTTTTTATACCTACGTATTGTAATTGCTTAGTGTTCGTAAAATGTACCCGAGCGCTCGTGACAAGTACCAAACAGCCGTTAAAAAGTACATAATCGAGACGTATAATGACGTATCCCTTCATTCAAGTGATCAGCCCGTCCTGCGTTACGGTTACTTGATGCTATTAAACGTCCTCGTTTTTTGAAACGGGGATCTCCAAAAGCTGGTGGTTCTCCAAAAGCTGGTAATTCTCCGTAAACTTAATTTCCCGCTTTCACCCAGTTAGGGGTTTTATCTACGAAAAATACAAAAAAAGCGTTATTATTATAGCGTCAAGATTCTAAATACCAAATTTAAGATTATTTATTTTACCACATGGTAAGATTTTACAACCCTATTACGTACCCTCTTTAGAGGGTACGTGCTCGTGCAAAGTTTCAATGATTTTCCCAAAGAATAAGATTATAAGATATTAATCAATTTTCCCCTTTTTATACCCTCTTGCTGCATACTAAACTGCGTACTAAGAAAGGATTTAGCGAGATTTGATTCTCGCTAAATCGGTTCTTAGTACGCAGTTTTGTTTTAAACTACAACTACTGTCCAAAATTCAAGTTACAATCTTTAGCGGTTTTATATAAATAAATGATAATTGCATTGGGGGCTGGGCTCCCTCCGGTTGTGAATGCAAAAGCGATTCTTTAAACTTTCAAAATTTGAAAGAGCTACAAACTCTATTCGCGCATGTATTCCAACGAAGAATGGACTGAATATGAAAGGAAGAATGAACAAAGTCAGAAGTATGAGAAGGACAGAACAGGAGAAGATTGTTGGAAGAACGCCGTTTCTTAGCGTGAAATAAAAATAATGATAAAATAATAATGAGATAATAGACGTGAAGTGAAGTAAGAAGTGGAAGTGAGACACAAGAAGGAGTGGAAGAGTCGATAAGGAAGAAAGGTGTGGTCAAAGCGCGCAAACGTCTTCTTTGGCAAAAGGACATCCATTTGAGTTTCGTTGCGTTGGTCTAGTGGTCGCTGCTTAGCATGAGGTCCAGGGTTCGATTCCCAACAACCTAATTGCCATTTCCATCCCAATAACACATTTTCGTGAACGATTACGACTGAAGTTTGATTTTGACAGTTCAAAACGATTCGGATTCCGATTGATTGTGTATTATTAGTGTACAGGTCGGGCAACATATCATTGGGTTTTTCCATCTGGAATATCTCAGTAGCGGCCCGGAGTCTGGAATTGTGCCCGGTTGATGGCAATAGGCTCGCCCCCTATTACATGGGACCTAAACATAACTGGCGAAATGTGGGTGTTCTATAGAGGTACAATTCTGCCCAACCCTTCTGGGAAACAAGGCGTGATTTTTTGTGTGCGTGTGTGTGTGTTTGTTGAGCTCAGACCTATGTATAGCTCGACACATTGTCATATTTTCTAAAGTTGAACATGAACCGGATACAATTGTTGAGCACTATGTCGAGCTTATCCAAAATAAACCGCATTCCAGTCAAAGTAGCACACGTCACCATAGTCGATGATAGGGAAAATCAAAGTCTGCACAAGCATGGTTTTCGTCTTACCGGGCAAAAAGTTTCTCGATATATATATTTCTAGTTTTTCGACGATACAGGGATCGCAGAGTACCCTTTGGCTAACACTAGTCCTGGCTTTGCCAGCTAAGCTAAATTAATTTATTTTAATGTTACCATCCATGGAAGTGCCTACCTATATTCAAGTATGTATGGTTAAATGTTGGTGGGTTGCACTCACATTTCAACAACATTCGTTGCGTTATTTACGTTGTTGAGCAGGCACATTTTTCGAACGGGGGTGCAGGTCCTTTGATCTTTTGAGATCGTTTATGGGGTCGAACAAAACTGAAATCTGAAGTAGGTTGAGCCGGTTTCTGACGCAATCGCCCTCAATAGCTTAACATCCTATCAAAAATTTGTAGTCAATTCACTAGTGCACCAAACGAATGTTGTGTTGCTTGTAATGTAAGAGTACGAAATCAACAGGTTGAATGGCTCTCGAACATTGCCAGTTCTGAGTTGTGTAACTCTTTTATGACAGGATCACTAAAGAAAAGTAATTACAATAGCCCGGCCGACAGATAGACAAAAAGGCGGGGGGATGTCATTGCGCGGCAAGGTCGGGTAGTTCGTTTCGCATGTTGTGAATTTAGGGGTTCTTCTGAAAATTTGATTAGGTGTTTTTTACCTTGTCTTCTTGCTTTCTGACTTCCTCGAGTGGCCACAACCTTTGTACAGTATCGCTCACTTCCACATTCTCTCCTTTCCACATCTGCGTCAGTTTATACCATCTCCAGTAACTCTCCAGTATTATTATTCTACGAGCTCTATTAGGTAGATACGTGCTGCCTCTGAGAAAACTTCGTCCGTGCTTTTGAACTACACAAGAATAGTTGGTCCACCGCAATAAATCGTAAATAATACATCGAAATGCAGAATAAAATATAGTTTTCAAATGAATCTAATCTATTACACAAATTCAAAATCAGATTTTAGGGTAAACGAAACATCCGTTATTATCCAAACATTGCAAACATTTGCGACCTTATATATATTATTTAAATTAACCCTTCTCGATGTAATAATAACTATGTCTGACAAAAAGTTCTCTCTTGCCCAAAACCTGATCGTCAAATAATTCATTTTTCGGAGGGGTTGGCACTGAAAGCGGATGCCATCTAACGTTCGTAACGATCGCGCTGTATTATTATTAGCATTTTTTTTTTTAAACTTGCGATGTGTCTTGTATTAACCTATGTTAAAAATAATCACAACTCATTCTTTGGCAGTTTCATAAAATGTAGGGTATTAATTTGCTTAACCATTAATTTCCCTGACTGTAATGGGACCGGAAATGAGGCTTACTATGATCCAAATGCAACGTTTTAATTAAGCTTGGTTGGTGTTCCAGAAGAACACCATAAAAAGGTGGAGCACGATAAGATTGTCGAGGAGTCAATAAAATCCAATTATCGATTCACATTTACTTAACACACACGCCGCGCGCCGTCTGGAGCTACTAATGTTACCAAATCGTTTAAATCTCTGTTTTGTACAATTTCCTCCCCCAGGTAAACATTTCTTCAATATATCAAACGTTAAAGTTTTTTAACAAAGAACAGCGTAATCTGACCTAGGTAGGAGGGCGGGTATACTGGCCAGTTAGGGACTAATATTTTCTCAATTTTATGAAATCCCGGGATATAATAAGATACATTAAAACATACACATAATTATACATTGTATATCAATCAAAATACATTTCATTTGATCACAAAATTCCGAGTATCGTACTGCAGATATTCGAATCAATACATATTATTCGTTTCCAACCTGGATACGAATAGTGGGTATTAATTCGAATCGAACGATGCAACAATGTGTTGGTGGTTTTCGCTTATTATAGGTATCAGTTGGCTGCCAGGTTAATGAATGAAGAGTCACTTTCCATACATGATATGGTTTTAGATTTTTAGGTTTGGATGATCACGCGCGTCTTTTTCCCTGTATAGAATTGAAGGTCCTTTGCAAGGTTTATACCGGATAAACTAAATAAAACCGTAATTATTAAGATATATTTCTGGGTATTAATGTACCTACCTACATATAAGCAAGTTTGTGACTGTCGTGGATGTTGGAACTTGGAGGTCAAATTAACGCCCGCGGCCTTAGCAGCTGGTGTAGTCCCGACACAATGGGAACGTCGAGAATATATTGTAATGTGTATTTTGGACATGAGGGGTTGTCTCCCCAAACCGACGCGACGCCCGGTGCACAGCTGCCGTCGACGTTAGAACAGCGTTAGATCCCCATTGACAACACGCTACATAGGTACCTATATACTATATATATCCATAACCATGATCCCTAATTTGACTATGACGCTATGCATGGGTGCCATGTCGACGTCGTCAGCAGGGACGCCCAACAAAACAAAAATAGGTTTTCAAAATTATTCTAAGTATAGCAAGCGTAAAGCCCGTCACAGACGTAGCTATAATATATATTAATATGAATCATAGCAAGGCATATTACGACATATTTTCTATACACAATGTCGATTGACCGCACACGCAGCTATAATATATATTTCTATGACGTCACCAAAATATGTCGAAATATATATCTCGGTATATTTTGGCCTTTAAAACCGTGCGCTTGCAAAGGCGAGGTAAGGGCAAAATATATATTATAGTATAGTTCTCGTGTGTGGTAGTTTGCTATACTATAATATATATCTCGGTATATTAATATATATTAAAGCTACGTCTGTGACGGGCATTAAGCCCGTCACAGACGTAGCTATAATATATATTAATATGAATCATAGCAAGGCATATTACGACATATTTTCTATACACAATGTCGATTGACCGCACACGCAGCTATAATATATATTTCTATGACGTCACCAAAATATGTCGAAATATATATCTCGGTATATTTTGGCCTTAATGGCTGCCGGCTGCTGATGCAAAAAAAGGAGTTTCCAAACTTCTTTTTGTTTTTTTTTTTTTGTTTAGCATCTTCCGTTGCGTTTGAAGGTCGCCGTTCGCGGTCATGGCCGGCAACGCGGAGAGATTCAAAAATCGAAGCATTAGAAAACGTTGGGCTCATTTTCTTTTGCTACTGAGAGAAGATTCATAAATACCTAACTACTTGGTAGTTTAGTAACAAAAATAAATTATGGATACTACCTACCTACTTAGAATTTATTTTGTAATAGGTATTTCATTATGTACCAGGTGGACAAGCGAGAGTTTTATAGGCAAGCGAGACTTTAGCAATAGTTACCTATAGGTAGGTTATACCTACCAATTTGCCACCCAGCCATTGTACCTATAGGCGTCACCTTTTTTGCTGCTCTCGCCTTTTCTAGCACCAGCACGCGTAACATGACCTGGTTTTCTCGACGGAAGAATAGACAAAATTATAGATAGCTTTAATTCATCTGTAATGTTTTTCTATTCTTCCGTCGATAAATCTCGTTTCCATGGTGTTCATGCAACGCGTGCTGGTGCGCGGGATTTATTTTCATGCAAATAATCTTATTGCAATTTTATCATCTTATATTTAATTGTATTGTATATAAATTTAAATTAATTAAATTTTCTCTTTTCTCAATTTTTTTTTTGAGCTCAACTGTCCTGAAAACAAAAAAAAACCTACTCGTTTGAAATCGAAATACCTAGGTATCTGATAAAGGTTTTCGCCCTGTCCTGCTCAAGTTGTTATTAAGGAGCAATCTAAAACTAAAACAAAAAATTAATTGCCAAAATAAAAAAAATTCTCTGCTCATCACTTCTAAGCGGCTGCACCTATTTGGATAATTATTTTTTGTTGTTTGTAATTTCATTCTCAGGATAAGATTCGTATGAAAAAAACAATGAACCTATCGGAAACGGAAATTTGGATGCTATTTTTGTATGAAATTAACCCCGGGGCACGAATAGCTAGTTTTATTAGGTAATATTTGTAGGTTAATTGTCGTAATACGATGATAACATCGATAGTGATCGATGGATAATAATGATTTAAAATTCCATACAACAAACTGCGCTGCGTAACTCCGTTAAATAGACGTCTCTTTATGGTACGTCTGTAAGTAAAATAATGATTCATACAATGACGTATATGTATGTAGAGGTAGGTATAGCGTCGGTTTAGTGCAAGCGTTCTGGATTGAGCTCGTTGTGTTGTGTTTAGTGGGCTCGTTCTCGTCGCTCGTACGCACGCATCGAGTATGCGACGTCCCACCTAAAAAAAATCGGTCGATACGTTGTAAATATTTCAAAAATACTTTTCCTTATGTAAAACATTTTAATTTTTCATAATTGTTCTGAAGACTGCCCGGGCGTTACTTGGCTTTTATCGGATTACCTAATTAATAGTAAGCTGCTGAACGTTTGTTGATATGATTCGCGTAGTGGAACATCAGTTGGGTTGGGGCCCAGGCCTTCTGATGTTAGTAACTTTGTGCCTTAACCCTCATGTAAGGGCAGGATAAGCTATTTGAAGGGCGTTTTCTCCTTGGAGCTACGTCTCGTCTACTTGTAATTTTAAGGTGAAGCGGGACACGAGGCGGGCGACGCCTGTACCAGACGAAGTAGGCGGTGTCGGGCGACCGCCCTCCGCGGGCCCCGGCCGAGCGCTGTGGAAAACGCATGGGCGCGGGGCGCCGTCACACGGACCCAGTAACAAATATACTTCACGAACCTGTTATCGCTCTTAGTGATTGACCATCAGTTCTATTTTGTCGATATTAGTTATAATCAAATTAATTAGAAAATTGTAAAAAAAATAAGAAAATGCCCTTTTAAAACTACCCCATTGGTGCCCTCGTGCGTGCCTTATAAATGCATGAAAACAACGTAGCGGTGAGCGTAAAAAATATTATAACGAACGGCTTACAAAACCGGGCAAGTGGTATATCTGTTAAATGTTGAAAACTACTAGACTCCTTCAAATTATACTTCTAAAACTAAAATATTAATGCCTTCTAAGAGCGCAGCAGCGCTTTTTTGCAGTTGTTTCTGCCATTGCTAATTCAACGCATAACGGAAACACTGTAGCGCTACAATATATAAAATATTGTTTTTAATACTGGTTTGTTGCAATTCGTACTCCGGTCAAACGTCAATTCCGGAAAATGTGCATCACGCAACTTGAATGTTGCTTCAATTTACGGTTGCATATAAGTCCGGCTATTTTAGCACTAAGTTGGGCAGTTTGTTCGTCTCAAAATACGTAGTCATATTGAGGTGCTTAACAGTTTAACAAGATATAGGATAATACACTATGATGAGGTATGAGTAGTGGGGTCACGTTTCAATACAATGTTCGGAAAGAATAATTATATTAAAAAATGGATGAACCACAAATTTCGCAACACTACTGGATCGGTCTTAGGGCGAGAGCGCTAGGGTCGCCCAAGTAGTCAAGTAGTCAAGAATGCTTAAAATTAGGGCGAGCAATTAGGGCAATAAGGGTGGTATCGCGCACAGCTCAAAAGATATTTGATTATTCCACACAAAAATATTGGTAGGTATATATATGTATATATATAGGTGTTGTAGGTGTATTATTACATGTTTGAACCGCGAAAAAAGATCAAGGACGAAATCGCAACACTGGCCGTTGCTACACTCGATATAACTTTAAGATCGATACTTGCGCTTCACTAAGGTGTGGCGTTCTCTCCCCGCGGGCCCCGGCGCAGCCACGCCCAGCGCGCGCATTCTCAAACAAAATCCGCAGAAAATGTTGTGCGAAGAATCGAGTAGAGTCTGCGTCGTTCGTTTCGTTCAGTCACGCACGTCACATCAGTCAGGCAGCTCAGTTGAGTAGTGATCTCGATAGCCGACGAACCGTACGCACGGCGCACACGTGCCACTCGCGCCCATCCCTTCTCCGCGCCGCACCGCACTCCCGAGCGATTTCGCCGCTCGCTCGGTGACGCCACCGTCCGTCGCTACTCCGCCGACGCCGCTTGTGCTCGGTGTCGTTCCGTACGGAGCTTTGCTACATCATACTAGGTATATTATGTAATACGAAAATAAACAGCTCAAAGCAACCACGTGTGCGCGCCGGCCGGCTTACATATAAATTTGTAATAATTTTGATCATCCAATCCGCTCCGAAACATCAGTTATATCAAAGAGTGAGTGATAGGTGAAACAAATAAAAACATTCCAATCTTTTAATCAGTATTTTAAAATCTAATTATTATTATCGTGGCATAAGATAATCGAATATAAACAAGTGGAAATGTCTAATTCTGTGGAACAACAATTTAGCGAGCTTAGTTTGTCACAAGAGGACCATGATCAATATGAACCAGAGGATCATCAAGACCAAAGGTTAGTACAAACGTGTACCATACGTGCTAAAGACATTTTAATGTACCTGGCTTACCATAGGATTTACATGAAAACTGCGAAAAATTGCGCGAGAATTCTCGAGTAGGTTTAATTGACTAGATAATTAAATATTTTTGATTATAATTTGTAAGTACAATTAGGTACATATTGAAGCCGTGACGTTTTCTCCTTTTTTTACACTATCTGTAAATTTAAATTGATTACTTGACTCTAGGAGTTGGAAGACGGAAATGTTGAAGTTTCCGCTTCGAGACCTGATCCATTGGTACCTGTAATGTTCGTTTTTTTTTTAATTCTAAAAAAAAACTCGATACAAAAGAAGTGATAGTCCGACTCAGCACATAATGAGTAATTTTCAAGAGGTTACAGCGCTACCTATCTTACTGGTTCATCTATTACGGAGTTAAAGATAAGTTAGGTTCGTCGGATGCGTTACTGTATGAGCGTGAGCATCGACTGACTAATGATACCTAATGGCTTATAGACACAACAAAACAACGATTTTATGAAGTACCTAGTAAGTACCTACATTGTAGTAAATGCTTCGGGTTGGCTTTGTTGTTCCACATAACTAACGATACAGCCGAAACGAAAGTGCCGACCCCGAACAAGTGTGTAGGAACCTTTAGGTACCTACAGTGTTATAGCGTACCCACCACACTTGTCATTGGTACTTTACAAAAAAATGATAATGGTAGTTACCTACGTACGTACGTAGGTAATAATACGTACTTACCTACTAGTAGTAGTCATTGTTACAAATTTTAAACAATATGCCCGCCCTCCCTCCCCACCCCCCCCCATCTGCGACAAAGGCACGAAAAAAACGACGGAAGATAATATATGTTTAAATGGTAGGCACTACCCGTAAATGATCACAAAAATTGACTGACACACACTGAGACTGTACTAACAAAACAATACACACTTAATTAAATATTATTATAATCACGGCGCCGCCGCCGCGTCGCCGGATCCGCCGGGGCCACACGGGGCGCAACTGGGGCCGCCGGCTACCCGGCAGCCTGATTGTGTAAAACACGGAAAGTTGGTATATGCTGCAATAGTGATACAATGCTATACTCTAAAACTCTTGGTGTCCTCCCAAAGATTTTTGTTACTAAGCAGTTTTTACTTACAGATCTGGGTTGTTTTAAATTAGCACAAACAGGCATGACTCTAATGTTTGCGTACTTGGATAACATGCGATAAGACATGCAAAATTTAAAACACTGTTGCAAGTTTTAGGGATACAGGGACACGCCGCTCTCATCTTACATTCTTCGCATTCTTGCCTGTCTGAGTGTGAGTGTAGAGCCGACGGAACCAAATCTACACCTCGCTAAGAGGAAGATGGAAGCGGACTGCAGAATCTGCAGTCCGCCTCCATCAGTGCAGATAAAGGCTCGACACAAAGGCGTCGCTCGTCACGCGACACGCGGCGTCTTTGTGTCGCGCCAGTGTGCAAGCCGCAATTTATAAAAGGGATGAATTAGAGGCAATTGTGCAATGCAATACATGCAATGTAGCTGAGATATAAATGAGGTGGATAATGATGATGAGAATGCTAAAAGGAATGGATATGCATGGATATAGGAGTAGAGGAAGACAAGACCAAAGAAACGATGGATTGATTGCGCGGAAAGTTATACTTTATCCTAGTACTACAAAACCTTTTAAAACCTTTTCCCGAACTATGTGCCAAGTCCGTACGAAATGCTATAGGCATTTGCACGGCCTTGCTAGCGCTCACAGCGCCAGTTCTACAACTTTTTATATATTGAAACTGCCCGTGCAACTTTTTTTAAAGTTATGTATAGTATGTACATTTATTTTCGTATTTTTATATTAAATCACATATTCCAGCATAATAAATGAATCCTTGTCAAATTACTGCAACCAACGCAGGTTTGGTATTTAAGAGTTGTTTCAAAATGGGCCAGGTCTATGTACACTACCTCAA
The DNA here is from genome assembly GCA_963555695.1 of Dasypolia templi. Taxonomy (NCBI): domain Eukaryota; kingdom Metazoa; phylum Arthropoda; class Insecta; order Lepidoptera; family Noctuidae; genus Dasypolia; species Dasypolia templi. The sequence goes on from OY743136.1 coordinate 14,721,856, forward strand.
AAGAAAAGAGAAAAATCCCTAGAATCTGAAAAAATACGGATAATTCAGTACGTAAAGTTTTGTGGTAGTTGATTAATATAATTATCAATAATCAAAATTAAATAAAACGACTTTCAACATGGCATCATGTTGGATTAAGTTACTCTGTGCTTTAAAACGCTGACAGTCCACCATAGATCTACCAATGAACATAGAGGGAACTGTCAGCTGTCACAACAGTGTCACTTCAAACGTCATTAATCAACCTACAGCTTTCCGCCATGACGAATTTTTGTGTTGTAATTTCAATTATATTTTTTTTGTGGTTTACCAGAAAACAAAGCCATTTCATAATAATTGGATAGTTGAGAACTGTTTTAAATGTTTCCCTATTTTTAAGTAAAGTGTACACTGTACAAGGAGCTGGTCCAGGCTCCATACATTTTGGAACATCTCCTTTTACATTATTCCTGATATATAAACAAAGATTGTAATTAAACGATCATTAAGTTTTTCATAATATTACAAACCAAACAAAAAGTGGTACTTATATCAGTGGCATCCCACTGATAATGCTAACCCGTAGCTAAGACCAAATTGATCTGCACGCTATAAGAACTGAACATAAGGTATTATTAAGGTATTTTTTTTTTTAACAATCTAGTAAATAAAACATAGACAGACGGGGGCGTTAACATAGTAATTAAAGCTCATTCCCGACACTTCTGTAAGCGAAGTGATTTACAGCGTTAACTTACAGCAGTTTTTTCTGCGCGTTTTAAGTCTTCTGTATGCTCGTATACGCGCGCTTTGGCTACACGTTCCTCTTATGCATACGAGCGTAGACAGACTTGCACGCGTTTATTTTCTCAAAAAGAGAAGAATCTGAATCGTTGTTACTAGTTAGAAAACAGGCGCGACGCGACATCGCAACTAAGGCACTGCTGGTCGCGCGGCACGCGGTATCTTTGTGTCGCGCCAGTGTGGGGGAGCCTTTATGCACAACAGGACTATCAAGCACAAAACGCGTAGGTCAATAACCGTCTGTAATTAGGTACCTACTACTGTTACCACCGGAGCACCGTCCTGTCCGCACTGTGTGTGTGTGCGGGTAGGGTAATTCGTTAAAATTGGTATCTGAGCTATGTAGAGACCCTTTGAACGAGTAACCGAAGTGGTGTCCCTGGTTGTGTTTTGCGCAATTAGGCAGCTGTTTATCATTTAATGCCATGATAGAAGCTATAACACGTTAAATTTATAGTGCAAGTTTTCAACGTTTTTACTTTGTCTTATGGCCGATTCCTATAGTTTACGGACCTTTATTGGTTAAAATTAACTCTTATTGTATCTTTCCCAATAATTAACCGAAAAACAGCTTCGCATAGCAGACTCGCAAATATGGAAGTAGCTATATAACATGTAAAATAAGCTTACGAATCTCTTTAATTAGCTGAGTTTGGCAAAAAAGGCTACCGTTGGTAAGTAAAACGATTCTTTTTTGTTTATAGGAACCGGGCATTAGTCGTGTCGTTGGCACGACCGTGAATTAGATTTGGTTGGCTCAATACTTGGCGCAACAAAGTTCGCAACATAACGGAAATATTTTATGGCGCACAGAGGGAAGGATAAGTTGTGGGACATGATTTGCTCCACAGGTCCACATCCACACAGTGCTGCCGTGCCGTCGACGTAGCCAGCCCCTCTTGCTTGAGGGTGTATTTAAATGTTCCCACTGGAAGTTCCCGCCTCCCGTTTTTTTTTTTATTTTTTTTGTTCCCGGGGTGGAAAATCCTCATGGGTCTGTCAGACTTTTACTGACTAAAAACCACCCCGGTGTTCCATCTCACACCTACGCCGGGGTCGCGGGAACACATTATTCTTCCACAACCCCGGCTGGTGCAGGCCCGCTTGCGCGGGCCCCGTCTCGGGCGGGGGGAGTGAGGTGTACTCCCCCCGCAACGTCTGTGAGCGGCGCACGCGGAACACTACGCGCGCCGCCTTCTCGGGTCCTGATGTTGGGGAGCGACGGATGTCCCCGAATCCGTCGCCCCTGGACCCATTTAGGGGGGCCGGAAGAGG